>JAMLFT010001871.1:0-28264 GCA_026544285.1 Pachyrhizus erosus | reverse complement strand
AAATATTTTAGTTCATAAATTTTATAAATATGTGGTTTTAATTCTTTTTACTTATTAAAAGTAAAAAAAACTAAAACATATATTATATATAATTTAAAACTAAAATATTTAATGTAAAAATTTAATGATTGAAAATAATAATTTATAAAAATATAAAGACTAAAAACATATTTTATGATTTATAAACATGATGTGTTAAAAAATTACTTTACTTTTTATATATAATTTTTTTGTTATCATAACATTAATATAGAATATCTATCAGTTTTGTAAATAATTAATTTTTATTAAAAATTTAATTAATTATTTTTAATAAAAATTTACTTTTTAATCATATTTTTTAATTTATTTATAAGACTCAAATTGAGACTTTATTTAAAAATAAATTCAGTTCAACTTGAACTAATTACACATTGGTATTTTTATATATAATTTACAAATATGATGTAGAATATCTTCTATTTTAAAATGAAAAACAAAATGTTCATTTAGACTAATGATTAAATAAAAGAGTGAATCGTAGATAGCTTCCTTATCAAGAAGAACAGTGATGTCGGTGTGGTCGAGGTGGAATTGTGTAGAAGGTTCAATGGCAACCTCTCGTCGGTGACCTCACTGACATTAGCTTTGATCTCACTACACCCTCATTTTCAAAGTAGATAATAGATGAGGGTTTTTAGTTTAGGGTTACCTTGATAAGGAATTCAGGGGTATTAGTGGAATAAGAACTAATATAGCTTGAACTAATTTCACTTAGAAGAAATGATACGATTCACTCTTTAAAGCACTTTTTATCATTAGTTATAAAATTACATGGGTTTATTTATTTATTTTATTCTATGAACTTCATTTTTATTTGAATTTTTTAATAAATTTTAACTAATAAAAAGAATAGAAAGCCGAGCACCTTTCATTTTATCCCAATATCATTTCCATGCTTTGGGAAGCCGAGCAGAAATGACTTTGAAGACTTTCCACACAGACAAATTGAACTCAAGTTGTTGACCTTAATACTACCAGCAAACCTCATACTCGAAATAAATAAATAAAGAGAAATATGAACCGAACTTAATGCTAACAAGAAACCTTACACTTGGAATAAATAAAGAAATATATATGGACTTTAATGTCAATCTTCGTTTCATCTTATTAAAAAAAAAAAAAAAATAGTTGCATCTTCGCAACATAGGTAGCATTAGCATATATGCATTCTTTTTAGCAAATTACTCTATCTTTTATGAGATACACAAATTATAGTTTTCTTGCTCCTTTTATTTTAAAATATATATTCTTCTTTAATAAGAAATCAATATAAATTATATTTTAGTCTTTTTCAACATAAGCAAACTTCTTAATACTAGTGAAGAATTATGAAGATGTTTTATAATGATATTTTTTGTCGTTTTTTACATTTTTCAATGTCTCCAACAACTAATTTTGAACATTTGATTTTAGAATTTTAGATGGTAGAATAAAATTTTAAATATCTTTATTATCAGCTTTGCACAATAAGAAAGGTTTCAAATAGAAACTAATTGAAAATAATTATTATCTAATGAACATATTTATGATTGATCAATGACTACTGACTAACTAATTTACTATAGAGTATATAAATTAATAGATGTAGAATTATTCTAATTTAATTAAGTAATTTTAAATTTAAATTTTAAATATACAGTTATATTAAATATTTGATAAAAAAAAGTTTTATTATTCATAATAATCTTATATATAACTTTAACAAAATTATCTTTAATTAAAAATGCTTGTGAGTTATATTAAAAAAAAATTACTGACCAATTTAGCAACTACTAAAAGTGCTGACCAATTGACTAAATGAGTAGCCAAGAACTACTTGCGACTAGTTATAGTCAATTTTTAGTTATTGACACTTAATTGATTGTTATTGATGGCTAAATTATGAATATTAAGACCCACTGGTAAGTTGATCGTTGTGATGGTTAACAAGTAGGATTTTGGCAACCCCCTCATTAGTTGTCAATGTGATCGTAAAATAGTTTTGCAATTGAAATTGTTTGTTTAGCAACAAATTGATTCGTTTTTTTTTATGCTAGTGTTGAAATTTCATTTTAAAAACTTTTCTTCTATTTTCTAAAGTCACAAATTTGATAGTTGATGTTCAACACTAATGATTATGAAAAGAATTACTATGAAAGAAAAAAATCTTTAAAAATCTCGTATATATTAAAATGAACTCAAATGTATAATATATTTATTCTTTAAAAAAATACTTTAAAAATAAAAGATGAGAAAATGTATTATAAACATATCTGGAAATTAAAGAAAATGCAATTTACTTAGTTTTTTTTCACAGGAGCAAGAATCATCCATTTGAGGACCAAGTAAATAAAAAAAAAAAAATCAGCAGAAATAAGTTTTTACTATAATATTGGGAAATGTGAGAAAGTTCATGGTATTCATAGAATATAAGGGTAGAAACAAATCAGTTAGTTAAGGAGATAAGAGATTCCATCACTTCAAGAAACACTGAAATTTAGATATAGATAGACATCACGGATGGCCAATTAGGGTATCCTTTATTTACGAAGCCTAAATAACTGAGGCGTGAGGGTTATGTGTCTGCTTCTTTTAAGACAAAAACGGGGGTCCAGGGGGAATCTAACCCTAGTCATTAACTATAACCTATAACATGCCACCAAACATTCCAAACCAATATCTAATTACCCTCTTTTCTCCCCTACCAAGTAGTATTTTATATTTTATATATATAATATAACATATATTGTGCAATAACCTTTGAGGTGGAGCTAACAAATATCTATGCCTGCTTACAAGTATGCATTACTAGATCCTATGTTTCGTTGTCTCCTAATTAATAATTTATGTGCTTCTAAAGATACATTATGGAAATCACACACACTTTCGAATTAATTAATTTCTTAGTTTCTTCTTCCATCTGCCGCATTGTTTTCTATTTAATATGATCAAATGAGACATAGACATTGGGAAGGATGGGAGAGCAGAGATTCCACTTCCTTTAATTGAAGAAAGGGATGGGGCATCCTTTCATATTCAACACCTGTTCCTTGACCAAGACTATTGTGCCATTCTTTGCTCCATACCAAACTTGTTCCATCCCATTCTCTCACCAAATATTAATCAATTTAGTTTTTGAGTTATTATATTATAAGTACAAAATATTTATTAATTTTATTAATAACTAATATTTATTAAAAAAAAATCTCTTAGTTCCATTTATTATATTGAAACTTAACGTCAAGAACATACTGAGACCTGAATTCGGTTTTACTTGAATCTATGACTTGGTAATTAATTTAATTTCTTTTTTAGTCTATAGTTTTATTTTTCTGAAAAGAAACAAAATAGCAATATATTATGTCCACAAGAGGGCATCACCCACCTCCAATAAAATCCAAAACTCATTGAATTGTTTTGAAGCCCCAGCACTTTCCCTTTGCTTACATCACTCATCTCAGACGCTGTCCCCAACACTCTACCACTGCTAAGTAACTTTCTCTGCCTTACCATCGTACACATCATGAATTATACATGTACAGTACAGTTTATTTTTAGCCCCTTAGTCACACCAACCCCCCCGTTTTCTCACTCACACGCGGGATACACACACAGAGACATGAAAGCATTGTTGTTGGTACATTACACAGGAAGAATCCGTTTGGGAAATCATGGAGACAGCAATGTGTGTCACTGTCATGAAATGAAGGCAATAAATAAATGGTTGGGTTATTAGGTAATCTATAACATTAATGTCTAGCTAGCATACATAGCAAATGTGAAATGTGGAGAAGAGTTTTTATTATATCTTGGTTATTAATTATTATAATGAATGGTCAAAGGGATAGGAGTATAATGGCCTGTCTGTCAAGCTTTTTCTGGTGTGTCAGAGTGGGGGAAATGAAAGTAATGAGTTCTTCTCCATTTAGTCATTATGTAACTTACAGATTCATCAGAGACGGAAGTGTAGCAGGTGCAAAGAAAGGAGATACCGACTATACTATGAGAGAGAAAAAAGATGGTGGAGTTCTTAATTTCAAGTGTATAGATATAGATAGTGTCGTTGAAACTTAGTTTTCTGTTGTTTGTTCATCATGATTTTAGGTTGGAAATTGTTCTCTACTACCAGCTTTGGTTTCAAGCGGTTGCATTCTAGCTGGTGTCATTTTATGTGTGCCGCGGTTTCTATTTGATTGTTTCTAATATACACATGTGTATGATAGGTTGCATATCATATGGAGAAGGTGAAAAGATGAAGACAAAATGGGAATAACACCATGTCCTTTCTATAAGTGCAACAAGGGTTGAGTAATAATGAGTGTAGTGTTTTAGCATCATGCACCCTATTGGATCTTTGGAATCAAGAAGTGTTCAACACTTTTACCTTGAAGAGGTTATAAGTTGAGATTAAGATTTAAGATTAATTAATTCATTTTCTCATTTGGGTTTAAAAAATAATAACTCAGATCTTCCTTTTGGGGTAAAAAAGAAATTAGGAACACTATTGTCTGACACTATATTTATTATATAAAAGGTTTTTTCCCGCTTATGAAGTAATTAATTATGCAATTTATGCGTTATTACACACAACTTAGTTATTACTTGTAATTAAGTTGCTAGTTGCTACGAGACTCTGATGCAATAGTATATCAAACAGTAATTTGATGTTGATATTTCGCTTCCTCTAAGCGATATCCTGGCACCATTATCTTGTTCCTCACGTAGCAGACAACCGATCGAACAAAATTACAAATCCAAGTTAAAGAAAAACATAAAAAAGTGCCTCACACACACACACATATAAAAGTTGATTATAAAGTGCTAACATTTATTAGGTGCCGTGTTGTGGCCGGTTGAGTACAATAAATGGTTGTGGTTTAGGAAGTTTGCCTGGGGCTGGAATCATGAGTACATGCTGATACCTAAGAGTGTCAGGGAACAGAACGGTAAGCGATAGAACATGAATTAAAATATAAAATATGTATGAAAAGATGGATGATGCTGCAGGAGCATTGGGGTTCAGGAGATCAAGGCTGTAGGAATTAGATAAGAGTCATCAAAGACATGGAGCTACGTGACTCATATATCATGCTGTTTTTGAAACCACATATAATATTATATAATATTATTACGTTTGGCATATGCTGCTGCTGATAGACGGTTCATGAATTTGGGTGAGGTTGGTTGTTTTCAACATTGGAGGATATTGAAAAATGAGGATTTAGGGAAGGGAGAAGGAAAACGAGTGGTGGGGTCTCAAAAAAATATTAAAATATTTTGTGTAAATTGAAAAGTATATGGTTCATTTATTTCACCCCACTTTTCCCCCACCTAAATGTATTGTATGTATAGGAGAGAGAGAAAGATAGAGAGAGGGGGGAGAGGGGGTATAAATGTGAGATTTCTTTGTTGGTGGGCTTATATAAAGGAGGATAGGATGTTGCAGTTCCCCATTCTTGAAGATAGCTAGGTAAAGGGGTGCAAGGGAAGAGATAGAAGAGATATCAAATATATAGAGCCTATAATTGCTTTGCTTTGAGAGAATTTGATGGAAGAACATCTCACTCCATTGGCTGTTACCCATCTCCTTCAACACACTCTCAGAAGTTTGTGCATCCATGAAAACTCTCAATGGGTCTATGCAGTCTTCTGGAGGATCTTGCCTAGAAATTACCCTCCACCAAAGTAAGGAGAGGGAAATTAGAGATCAACAATTCTATAGCTTCCGTAAAGAGAGATTTTGTGGACTACTAGCTAGGCACAAACGTCACACACACACATATACACTATCTATATATGGACTAATTAACTAAAACTCTATGAAAACAGTTCCACGATACATGTGTGCTGATTCTTCAATCTTGTTTCTTGGTAATTATATAGGTGGGAAGGACAAGGGGCTTATGATAGATCAAGAGGAAACAGAAGGAATTGGTAATGTTTTCAGTGTTAACCGTTAACTTCAACACTGGAGTGCAGGATTATTGTGTTTGGTTAACAGTGTGTTTATATGCATGCAGGATATTGGTGTGGGAAGATGGTTTCTGCAATTTTGCTGCCTCAGCAGCACCCGAAATTAACTCTGGTGATTGTTCTACCCCATCTGTTTATGGGAACTGTGAATTTCAGCCCTACCAAGGGCTGCAACCGGAGCTCTTCTTCAAGATGTCACATGAGATCTATAACTATGGAGAAGGGTATGCATCTGTATATGTTATATAACTAATGTTAATTTATCTATTTGTGTCACATTCCTCTTGTTTTGTTCTTGGGAGATGTTCAAAGCAAAGAGGTTATTTAATCATGTCTAATGGAGCAGGTTGATAGGAAAAGTGGCTGCAGATCACAGCCATAAGTGGATATACAAAGAGCCTAATGATCAAGAAATCAACTTCTTGTCAGCATGGCACAATTCAGCAGATTCGGTGAGAAAGAACCCCACATATATCTTGCTTATGCTTGCATAGGGAGCAGCATTAAATGCCAAATAATTGATGGTTAACATAATCATCTAAGTTCATTAGTCATTAATGTCATGTTACAAAATTAATAGTCGTGATTTCATGTTTATATATGTATGCTTCCCAAAAGAAAATCTGTCGGTATATCCTTATTATATATATGCTCTTTTACAGCACCCTAGGACATGGGAAGCCCAGTTCCTGTCTGGTATAAAGGTATGGCACTCATATATGCAACCCCCCTTGGCTTTTATACAGGATCTCCTTTCTTTGTTTAATTCAATTATATATCTTTCAGACCATAGCTCTTATTGCTGTACGAGAAGGTGTTGTTCAATTAGGAGCTGTTCACAAGGTTCTCCCTCTTCTCCTTTTTCCCTCCCTCTCTCTATTTCTCTCTCTCTCACACACACACACACACTAGACAAAAATCTATTTTACAATAGTACTCACTCATTTTTATGTCCACTATACTATGTCTCTCTCAATGGAACTGAAGGTGATTGAAGACCTCAGCTATGTGGTTCTTTTGAGAAAAAAGTTTAGCTACATTGAGAGCATCCCTGGTGTGCTGTTGCCACATCCATCCTCTTCTGCATACCCCTATAAAGTAGAAGGAGGGTATGGAGCCCCAGAACAATGGCATTTCCAAGGCAACCACCTTGCACCACAAGCTGAACTATATGACCACCACTTCAACTTGCCACTGAAGATAACTCCCTCAATGAGCAGCCTAGAGGCCCTACTCTCTAAGCTCCCCTCAGTGGTGCCACCAATACAACCACAGTCCCATCATCAACTTTTGCCATCATCCCAACAAAGGCCATTGGAATTCATGGGAATGCAAAAAGTGGCAAAGGAAGAGTTAGAAGAAGAGGTATACAGGCCAGAACTTGATATAGGTGAGAGTAGCAGTTCTATGCCAGGAGGGTACCACCATCAACATCATTTCCATCAAGATCAGAATAATGTAACTAGGAGTGGAGCCAACAATGGATTTTGAGTATCATTAGACTTCTCCAAAACAGATGGGAAGAATCAGTGGCATTAATGAAAATTAGTCCTAATTATTAAGTCCTAACATTGTAGTGAGTTGTTAGCTTCATCAGTATTATTATGATAATAATAATAATGATAATGATAATAATAACTACTGTGTTTTCAGCTTGGGACAGTGTTTTAGCTTTGTTTTTTCTAGATGCTTCTGATTCTTGCTATATTGTAGTAATATCAAAGGAACTTCCATTCCATGCATGCGTGTGCATATCTGCAGCTGCTGATCATGATGTGTCTGTCAGTCGGTGGGCGTGTGGTGTGGGTGTGTATGGATTCGTAGCACGTAGTCACACACAGCGAATCTATCACAATGTACTTCAAAAATCAACGGTTGCGGCTGTTTAAGGATGTTAAGTGTAACGAGCAATAATATAGTATTGTATTGTAACTCATAATAAAATCTCATAAATAAACCACATGTTAGATCAAAACAAGGAAATATGTACACTATAGTCCATATAATAAGGCCATTCACTCAGCATGCTGATCATATACGTGACTGTGATTTAGAGATATTATTTTGGCTTCAAGTGGAGATTGGTACGTTTGGGAGTCTTTGGGAGGATGACCAATAAATATTTTTTAATTTCATAATTTTTGTTTAAAAGAAAAGCAATAAAATAATACCAAATTAGCATAAAACTTAGTGTATTATATAATCTTTTGTTTATTATATTAAATAGGGGTTGTCTAACTTATCCCAAGTATTGGTGCAACCCCTTATAAATATTAATTATATAAGTTTGTTAATTTAAAAATAAAGTACTTTCCTTCTGCTTACAAAATCCAGTTCCTGAACATACCTAAGGGAATGACACAGTGGTGGTTGTGGGGAGAGCTAGAGAGAGAAACAGAAAAAACAGTACATAGCTATGTCACGCAGATGCCACATGCACTGTATCATATGTATTACAGTGAGGAACCCTTGTTATGCCTACTGAATATTACGTGGTTGAAAATAATAATGGCTGTTTTGCAAAATAAGGATATAACCAAACTTACTGTCCATTGTCTATTAGTAAATAATTGGTTACCAAACACTACACAGCAGGCTGCTGGTAGCAGCTGCAAGATTTCGACGTTTTGTCTAAATGAAGAGTAAAATTGGATTCCCTTGTGAAGCTCCAACTCTTAAAGGTTTTACCCAAAAGTGTCAATGCATCATTACATACACTAATTTGAATGTGGTTTTTATTTAATTTAAAATGAAGGTAATACATGACATATCATTGTTTTTTGCTACAATTTACAAATTTCATTTATATTAGGAGACCTCAACCAGAAGGTGCTAGCCGCAACGATGAAACAACTGTGGTGATGTAAATCGTTATTTTCTACTTATAAACTAACATTTTGACGCATGTGGTAGCATCAGCTATAAGAGTAAAATACAAAAATGTTATTTTTATATAGGCTTAAATATCTTTTTCTATTGTCAATTAATAATATTAAGTAATGTTATAATAATAATTTTAATAATTTAGTGATATATTCTATCATAAATAATAATTTAATAATTTATTATATCATAAAAAGTATAATATAATTTTTCAGTAAATTATATTTTTAAATCTTTATCTATTAATGACATTAAATTAGTTAATAAAAAATTAAAAAATACTGTTTGATAAAAAAAAGTTATATACAACTATTCTCAGATTTTTTGAAGATGTAACAAATATGTTATTATTTAAAAGATAACAAAGATTAAAATCAAAACAAGATAACAAATATTAAAATCAAAACAAGATAATAAAGATTAAAATCAAAACATTACTTGATAAAAGATACAAATAAAAAAAAATCTTCAAAAGATCAAAATCAAAAGTCAAAAAATTTTAAGGATCAAAATAAAAAATAATTATTTTTTAAAGAATAAATTGATATTTAAGTTTTATATATATACAAATTCTTGGAAACGTGTCACCTTGTCAATTAATCCTTACCTAAAACAAATTTGAGGTTGTTTCAAACAATAAGACTTGTCCAATTTAAGTGATATCCAGTTGACTTAATTTGAAAGTCTTAAAAATTTCTTTAAAATTAAGCAATTATTTATTCTCATATAAGTTAATAAATCTAACTTTTTAAGCTTTAAATAAATCAATAAATATATGATTTTATGACAATATAATAAAACTTTATTAATAATATGTAATATATATATATATATATATATCAATAATAACAAAAACAAACAATAATAATAATAATGATAAAATTTAATTATTCAAGTTAATTAATTATATTTATAACCACTTTTCAACGGCCTAAAATTTAATTTATTTGACTACATAAATTTTAGAAAAATTATCAATTAAACTTATTTAATGAAGAGACACAAGCTAGGCGTGATCTTAACAGACCATGTCAATAATGTCATCACTGTACAAATACTCAAAAACTCCCTTCTCCCTTATCATGGAAATAAATGTAAAGAGTAAAAAAAACACATAAAATGTTGCAGGTCTTATATTTATAAGTTAGCACGTGTGTAATTAATTTTAAGTATAAAAATATTTTTTTACATAAAGAAATAATTTCATGATTATTTTTTCTATTTAGTTTTAAAATAAAGAATACAATATAATTTACCTGACGGCCTAAAATTCATAATATAAGTCGATAGGAACGACAAATCACCTTCAAGTTTTAGCATTATGACATATGGATGAAGTTTTTTTTCTTAAAAAAATATTGTTGAAACTTAACCTCAAATAAAGAATTCAGAGTTTAATAGAATTTTCTATATAAAATCTAAAGCCAGACATAATTAATCATAAACTTCCATGACAGTTCCTGATCATTAATAAATGTGCGTACCAAACACACTTTAACTCTTCCTTCTGAAGTAGAAATAAAGTTTTATGATTCTTCCATTAAAAAAAAAATTATGATTCTAAAACCTAACGTTACAATGCCTAAATGAAATAGCCAGGATCTAGACAGAATTAAGGATAACAATTCAATAAAATAATATGGTAAAAACTATACACCTAATCAAAGTTTATCAAGTATGACAATTGTTCTGACAAGAAACATATTCTGAAGTATTTTCAACCTCTAAAAGTTAAAGCGACATATAACATTTCATCCTTTATTTTATGATGCGATATCCATTATTGCACGAAAACTCCATAGGTTTTATCCATTGGCAAGCACAATGTTTAGAACATATTTTAGAATCCAGAAATTAATAAAAAAAAATAAAAACATTTAAAATATAATTATTCAAGAAATTAAGTTGTTGCCAAACATTTTGATTAATGGTTGGCAAATTATGCAGATATGCATATCTTGAAAGCCTTGTGAAGAATCCAATATGTATATAGCCATCTTGACAGCTTGTTCTATTAGTAAACTTTTGAATAGATAAATAATATGGTGTTAATAAAAATCCCGGAGCAATATTTACATTAAAATAACCAAAATAAATATTCGGTGTAAAATATCAAAGATTGATTTGTCAAATTTACTTTTAGTAATGGAGAAGTTATTTAATTAAAACAAAACTGGTATATGGTATTTTGACTAATAAATAAATACTTGATGAAAGAATTTAAAAATATAAAGACTGAATAAAAAAGTAAAACAATAGGTGCAAGACGACAGCTTCTACCATATTGATGAGAAAATAGTACCATATCGATAACATCCAAAGACAGGGAAGGGAGCCCAATTTGCGATTCCTTCCTTATTGTTGCCTTACCACCCCCTCGATACTTCTGATATTTTAGAAAACCTTCAGTGTTTTCTGAGCCCGCCTTTGTGATTTCCATTTCCTTGCTACCCAAACAAAAAAATTAGGGAACGTTCGAGTGCATTTGATTAATTAAAAGAAATCCAAGTTTCTTATAAATAATTCTCACAAACCCAAAATAATCCTCACTAAATGTCAGACTCAACGTTCATTATGCAAATACAAATCATTTTCATTTGATTGAATCAAGTAGTCATTCGTAACAAGGGAAAAGCGGGAGCCTCCGAACCCAAAAATACTATACTCAAGTGGATGCAAATTCTATGTTCTCCATGCAATATTGAATAATTTCATTTGAGTGAAACAAGTACAATCGTCTGATACATATATTATTGCAACCAAGATATATATATATATAACCCTAAACCCTAAACATGTTTCGAAATCCACCTGAGAATCCTGAATCCTATGAAAAGCTTAGGCAAGTGACTCACAATCATCCTCGAGGACCAACTCAAAAAGGTATATTTTCCACAAATGTCAGCCACCAACTTAAAAAGAATAAAAAATGTATGTGGCATGTAAATTCTAATGCTGATATATAAAACTCGGGTGGACAAAAACGATACAAGGATCAACCAGAGTGCGCTCCAGGTATAACCAAGATTCCCATTATCTCAGTAGTGACAGTAATGAAATACAGTGATCATTCAAATCATATATAAAATCAGGACAAATTGTTAGGTTAAAAATAAAAATGATGCACGCAAATGTGTAAAACTGAGGTATTTGGAGCCGAAAATTTTCTTCCACAATTTTCACGTGTATCAATGGAAAGCTGCAGCCTCGTCTCTGAAATGTTTGAGTAGGTTCTCAATACTCATAACGTTATGATCTGCCTTGTCTCTAACTCGTACACTCACCTGGAACAACAAACCAACTCAGCTTCCCACAGGGAGTTAAAAGATTCATCAAAAGATAGCTACATGATCAATAATCAAGGAGCAATGAGTGGGCCTAAACCCTAATGTATAATATTTACTGGTGTGGAAATGAAAAGATTAATTATTTTTGGCCTAGAAATAGGAACACAGGCACAATAAGATAATGGTCCTATACTACTAATGTGGTTAACCTCTTCAAACATATCAGAGACCATTTCCACCTCTAAAAGAGATAATGAGGGGGAAAGCCTCCATGATTAGTATATGATACAACCTTAATCAGAATTCTTGAAATGTATCCCAGACTCACATTACATCTAACTTGAAATTCCTTTGAAATTTAAGACAGTTACTCGAGCCAAAATAAAACAAATATTAACATGCGTAAGCTCTTTCAATTAAAACCAGAGCTTAAACAAAGTTTTAACCAAGCTAGAATCCTTAGACCAAGCTTGGCTTGGTGGTATGTAGGCCAAGGATAGTATATATCTTATTTCCAATCTCAATTCTATTTCAGTTTCTGAGTTTGAAGGATGATATATGCTTTGCACATGACATAAGTATATATAATATTATATGTGATGAAATATTGCCAAACGAGCTATTCACAAGATTCGTAAACTAAATATCTATAACTATTTGTGCACAGCTCATACAAGCAAGCTTGCTTCTCCTTTATACACTAAAGTAGTCCCTACTTAATTATCCAAGTGTGAGAAGTTCATTAAAAACTCAGCTTGACAACAGCCCTAGGTCAAACGCAGATGAAATGCACATAAAGATATGTTACCGAGAGAAAAGGGCAGAGGGTTTTAGGGGGGAGGGGGGATAGAATTGAAATCTAAATATTTTTGACAAAGGGAAAAAGGAAGAACCTGTCCTGTATTAGCTTCCTCCTCTCCAACAACCAAGATGTAGTTGTATTGTGCTAACTGCGCTTCTCGCACCTGCAAAATGCCACAACTTCTAGTTAAGACAATTCTCTTTTACAAAGATACTAGATCATTAATAAAGGTATACCATATTTAATAATAAGGGGAAAAAAAATTCTCAATTACAGATCCACTAAACATTTAGTCTACTAAATTTGTGATATCAAATAACCCCCCCAAATATTAAAAGACAAAAACGATCATTACCTTTGTTTGATATCGCAATCTTTAGAAGATAAAACTGATGTCAAGTCATTGTCTAGGGGACTAATTAGTAGTTTAGTTTCATTTAAATAAATTATAATACTCTAATTGAGGTTTTAAATAAAATCTGTTACAACTAATAACTTTTAAATGTTTAATATCGCAAGAATAGAAGAACCCATACACTTTGGCAACGTGCAAGGTACAAAATCTAGTAACAGTGTAACACTAAACACACATCTTAATATCACAAGAATAGAAGAATGTATACACTTTGGCAACATGCAAGATACAAAATCTAGCAAGTGTAAGACTAAACACAAGCAGCTTAACTCGTCCATAACTGGCTAGTGGGGAACAGCTTGGGGCAGAAAAAAGAATCATTGATATAAAATTCACTTTGGCGACCAACCAGAGTTCTATCTAAATGCTAGTATAAAACAATATGAACCATAAAAATACTGAGTTTCTCCATATTTAAAATGTAATACCACTCAAATAAACCAACATTTCAACTATGAAGTACACAAAACAATGTGGGCAAGATTGTCCTCTGAATAAATGACACGTACTAAGATAAATTCTTTGGGCCTAAAGGTTTACGTTACCTTCTTTTGAATCTTCCTATCAGTGGTATCAGCATCAACATAAAACCCTGCTTGATGGATCTGATCTCGCACCTGGAAAAGTGCAGTGTATGAATGTCACACAATCAACAAGCCCTTGCTTTTAACACATCATAACATAGCAGTACAAGTATCTTAACAAATTAGAAACAAAAGAATGAAAAGTCAATGGTCTGTTTGATTTAAGGAAATGTTTCCTGTATTTGCTAATAATTACAAAATTGGCATATTTTCATTGTTTTCTATTTTCAAAGAATTGTACAAGGTGGAATTTTTTTGTAATTTTAATGAAAATAGAAAGCATTTCCACAAACCGAACACACTGTATTATAGTTTTACTCCAGTAGTTATTATAATAATGTAATGTGTATAGCTGTACACTGTAACTAAATTACAATAGTTAGATTCTGTACAAACAGATCAGCTATAAATAGCCTGTCCTGCTTCCATTGTAAGATTGGGAATTCATTTTTACAGAATACATAAAATCTTCTCCAGTTTTCTCAGTTCAATATGGTATCAAGAGCTCTGTATACTCTAAGCTATTGAACTATTCAAGGAAGATTGCTCAAAGCTTTAAGAGCAAGTTACAAATGGAAGTTTACTTAAAAATGCATGTGACGGACTCAACATAATTTACTAACAAGAAAACAACTGATACAATGATTTCAACATGATAAAGAAAAGCTCAGTAATAAACAAAGGAAAGTCAATGTTGCATAAGCTCCTATGAGTAATAGACAGTTAAATAGACAGGCATGAAATTAGAAGTGTTGTCACAAAATATGCAGTACACATCATTTGTATCATTTAATTGTTATTGTTATAAAGACATAAATACCAGAGTAAGGCCGGCCTAACATTCAGTGTTATGTACCTGCAGGGCATAAGATTGTGACTTCTCAGACACAGGGCATACAATCGCTTGACGAGGACTGAGCCAGAAGGGCCATTTACCCTTGTAGTGCTCTAAAAGTATAGCAAACATGCGTTCAACAGATCCTAGAATTGCTCTGTGTATCATTACAGGTCTCTCAATTTTGGCTTCATCCTCAGCTGAGAATTCCAACTTAAAACGATCAGGAAGTTGGAAGTCAAGCTGTAAGCAACCACATTCATCCAGCCATCAGCTGAAAGTTATCCAAAACAGAATCATGTGAATGCAAACCCAGCTGAACAGGGCAAACCTGCAAAGTTGCACACTGGAATTTCCTGCTTAATGCATCAGATACACTGATGTCAATCTTTGGTCCATAGAATGCCCCATCCCCTTCATTCAACTGCAAGGTTTTACACAGAATATAAGCACAAAGGTAGTAAAGCTAACAAATGTCACATTCGATAGAAAATAATAAAACAGTTTGAGAATATAAAAAATTATTTAAGCATGTGAGTGATAAACCCTTTGCCCAAATCTATTGGAGGAAAAAAGAAGAAATGTAGACTGTCTTCCATATAAAGAAATGAGCCACAGAAGCAAATTGGGCCATGTGATGCAGAGAGGAACCAAAAGGGAATCGGAGGAACAGGTCTGAACAGACAGTAGAGAAAAAGACAAGGGGATTTTGAGGTTGTTAACAGCAAGTCCAGCTGTCATGAGCTGATTGGAGAGTGATTCTGGAATTATCACCAAATGATTGTTGATTCAGGAATCACTGGTATGGTGAGAGTAGGTTGTGATAAATGTAATGGGAGGGGAGTTAACAGGGGGTAGGCAATTGTTGAGTGAATTGACAGGCATCTAGGAATTCCCTTGGTATGTGGTACCCTTGAGTATCTGTTTTGGGGTCATTGCACTTCCTGTTTTCTTTGTATTACAGAGGACTATCTGCTGGAGCTAATCATCATATTTCCCTTTCAATAATACTGAGTTCTATCAGAAAATACAAATGGAAAGAAAAAAACCAATAATTGAATTGAAGTTGAGATAGGCAAAGTCCACTTTTGGACGTCCAATCTGAATTAGTTCTAATAAAAAATAATAACCATATGTTCAAAAAATATCTTTAACTATATATTGCCGGCATGAAACGCTCTAGAAGATATTTATAAGAGGATATAATTACCTGCCAAGGCTTGCCAAAATCATCTAAAGCTTCTTTAAGAGCACTTTCAGCTTTCTCCCAAGTTAAAATATCTCCAAGGTATTTCTCTGGCCTCTACTCAAGTATTCAACACATGCAAAAAACAAATAACAAAACATTATTAAACAGATGTTATCTTTAATTGAAGGAGAAACCTGAGTATCAATTCGCAAAAACTTTCTGTTTTTACCTTAACTGGGGACCAGGATACAAAAACAAGAGAAATTTGCTAAAGGAGTTAATATGAGTGGCAGATATTCAGTGCTACGTGGAAGTGATGGAACTATAACAAAAGTCCCCAGATAAAGTTACCATACCCAAAAAACTAATAATATATATAATAATGAATACATTGATTTTGCAAAAATTGATCCAGTATACTTAAAAACTGATTCACTGGCTAGTTATTATCAATACATGGGAAAGTACCCACAATCAATTTATTTCTTTAGAAATTTAAATAAGCTACCAGTGAAGTCATAATTATAATTTAATGAACTGCAGGAAAAATATCCGAATAAATGGGATTGCATACTAAACAGTTCACAGACAAGAATAACTAAGATACATTGAGAGCACCTTAAGTTGAGGACTAAGCCTTGAAACTCAGGATTTTTAAAAGCATTGAGAAAGGTGCATAGGCATTAAGAACAACTAAGATCAAAAGCATACCGTTGAAAGCTTTAGTTCATATGTGAAACCAAATATGTCATAGACATAATTGATGAAATTTAAGGCGTTCCTCACTTCATCCTTTATCTGTAAATCAAATCAATAACTCAAACTTAAGCTCAAAAGAGACTTCAAAGATTTATGTTGCATAAATTTAAAGATCAACTCACCTGGGACTCCCTGCAGAAAATATGTGCATCATCCTGTGCAACATTTAAAGCAAATGCCATTAACATATGATACTCAAACAGTAGAAAAAAATAGGAATTAAAGATAACGCGAATGATCCAGATAACTGGCTTGCAATGTACTTTGAGATGTAATTGTATCATATTTTAAGGAAATGAACAAAAACATCATCGCCAGGAAAAAGCATGACATTTCAGCCACACTATTATAACTGCATATAAACACAACCCCATGTATTTTATTTTTAAGATAAGCATGCCAATCTCCTGTATCTGTGTCTAAAAAATTCTCAACCCCATAAGCACTAATCCCCAACTTGTTTTAAAAACTAAAATGTTCTACTCAAGTTTCCCGTAACAGTTTTTCTGTACAATATTGCAACAGAAAACTAATGAGACTCGAACATGTATTCAAATTTTCAAGTACCCTGATGAGATTTTTGCAATACTTAGTATTTACAATGTATGCCTACAAAATTGAAAGAATCCAAGAATCCTGCCATAATAAAGCATAACAATGTATGCCTTCCCGCCTCAGTGTACCTTGACATGAAAAAGAATGTGATTCCTGATTTAATATATCAAACAGAAAATTAATTTTATTTGGAAATATAAACCAATAAAAAGTAGATCTCCTTTCATCAAAATTTTATGTTGCTGATCCTGCGTGTTTAGTACAGAATAAAGACTTACCTGCTGAAATCTCCTAACACGTGTTAATCCACTCAGGGCACCACTAGCCTCATTCCGATGCAAAACCCCAAAATCAGCAAAACGAAGAGGAAGTTCTGCAGAACCATTGAAAAGTTGTGAGATAATGTTTCATATAAAAAAGATCAGTAGGATCAAATTCAGTTCTTCAAGCTAAATACACAAACTCATGAAGCATATCAACCTAAAACCAAATGAGACAAGGATCTGTTTGAATATTTGTTCTCATTTGAATTTTGGGAAATAAGTATTCAAAATTAGTTTTTAAATAACAAAAATCAGAACAGGTTCAAGATGTTTTCTTAATCTGTTTTGTTTTTACTTTAATTTTTCTCATTAATCTCTCTCAAGAATTGAGGAAGTGGTTGTTGTCAGCCAAGCATTCTCGTCAACCATTTCACCTTCTTCATTTTCATCACTTTTTCCTAACCTGCTGAAAGGGTTGACATCTTGTCGACACCCAGAATTCTACCAGCAAGTAGTGATGCTGTGATGGCAATTGGTTGGCTAGGATGCTGGTGAGAGGACGAGTCAACAATACATAGGGGTCCAATAACAGGTGTGACAGTGACTTGCTATTGTAATGATGATCATATGTGGGACTTACTAGTTCAGCATTGATGATCCACATGGTGGAGCAGTAACAGGGAGAGATTGTGTTAAGTTTTTTGTTCTCAAAAATGGTTTTCCAAAAAGATCTGTCAAAAAGATAAACACCTAATTTACTGTCTTCGTGCAGAAAAAGATCTGAAAGATTGAACCCCTAGTCCTTTTTGTTCTCCTATGAACTCCCGCCTTCCAATCTTCTTTCGAAAAAAAACAAAATATCTTTGGCTAGCCAACTAGAGAATGCCTAATCAAAAGTCGCAGAAGCAGGATTTCGTATGGTCTTCTGTGCTGTGAAAGCAAAAATGACCCAAGAGTGGGATAGCGGCTGCTTTGCTCTGCAGCTATAGCAGAAGCTCCAACCGCAACATTAAAGCACAACACAACACAAGCATCTTTGTCACACCACGCTGCCACTCCGCCATGCTCCATCGCTACCATGACCACTATTGACAACTATTTTATTAAAAAATTCTTTCTTGTGCCAAATGACAATGTGATATTATATGAAAAAGTACAAATTCTAGATGAACCACAGTCACACCTCCTACCCTGGTCATCCTGTGTAAAAGGATTATGGCCTTATCATAAGAAGATCAAAGATGAAGCCATAAAAAAGGAGAGTAAACAGGTATTTATCTATATAGGCAACTATCAATCCACCTATCTAGGAGCTCAATCGTGTGCATTATCCAGAATTCAATACTGAAATTTGGCTCAGCCACCCAAAATATGAGCATAAAAGATACCATTTTAAAATATAAATCTCTGTAAATGACAGTTACCTCTATACGATCGAACCCTGTGTTTAAACATCAGGCAGTGCCCTGGGCAATTCATTGGTTTCAACCCAAACTCTTGTTTGTCAATCTAGTTCACATAAAAAAAACACCGCTTTGGTCAGATAACTTGATCGCTTTTTAAAAAAATACCTACTTGGAAGGTTTTGTATTTTTCACAGGAAAATGTCCTTTTCAGGTTATGCAAAACCTAAAATATGTTGTAGATATACTATAGAAAATCCCAACAAAGCTATAAGTTTCTTTCCCTATATCCTCATACATGGTCCTAGGCCCTCACAGATCATTCATAAAGATAATAATTACATGAGCATATACATCAAAACAAATATGATTTCATCTAGATTCCAGCAAGATAGAAAGATAATTCCTCCAAGTCTCCAAACCACATTCTTAGACAAACAAGCATATTTATAAATATGGGGAAAAAACATACCTCTAAGATAAACATATCCTCTTTATAATTTGCAGCATGGCCAGATTGCACCCACAGATCCATGTTAAATACATTTGGAGATATGACCTGATGATTCCATTTCCAAGTAAGAACTAAGTACATGGAAAATGATTGCTTTTTGTCACTTTAAGAATCTATACACTAAGGTAGAGTTTGGCCTATCTGTTTTTGCTTTTCTTCTCCTTAAAAGGAGAAACTAAGCCAAAAACATTTGGAGAACAAGTGTTTAAAAATTAAGAGGCTTCGTGTTTATAAAAGAAAAGAAGGAAAAGTAGCTTTTAAAAAAATTTAACTGATGTAGCTTTTAAAAAAAAAAAGGTGTATACTCTAGTCTCCCTCTCCCTCTCATCCTGAACAAATTGATGTGGGCCAATAACAAGGAGCTTTTAGTTTAAAAAAAGTTTTTAAGCTAAAATTGACAAACAACTTCCACCTTATTTTTAAAACTCTTATTTTGGATTTTAACTTCAAAAACTTCAAACTAACTTTTAAACCAAAACAAAAAAAATGGGCCAAATGTAGCCTAAAACTTAACCTCTTGATAGCCCCTGTCTCTGTACTGATTTCGAATGAACTCCATAAGTTTGTTGTAAATCCGAGCACCGTGCGGAAGAAAAAACCAGCTTCCCGGGCTAGCATAAACAAAGACAAATCATGACATCAGTCAGAGAAGCTTACTGAGTAGCAATCAGACAAGAATGAACCCAACATGCCTCCATTCATGATGAAGAATAAGCTCCTGTTTCACACCCAAAATCCTGTGATCATACTTTTTAGCCTCTTCCAGCCGATGCAAGTATTCCTGAAAATTTAAGAACAAAAAAGGAAAATAAATAATCAAATTATCAAATGATAATACACCATATGCCCCTACTGCTACACAGATCCATTAAATATCATAAAGATGTTGTCCAGCTTCACTCTAAGAAGTTCAAGTGCAGAAGCAACTAGCTGATGCACTTTCATGTGTGCAGACGAAGTCCAAGAATTGATGACATTTTACATTTTCAAAATAAAGAAGCCAGGAACCAGTTCAATTAGTCAAACTATGAGCAGTCTGCATTGTTCAACTAGTTCAACACCAGTTCTGCAGTTTTGAGACTGGTTTTTAGACCTCCAATTATAGAGGCTAGACAGGGCTGGTCAGAGGACCAGTTTATGCCTTCACATTTAAAAATAGGTGCAGTCTAGTTTTAACAAAAATTGGTTAACATTTAATACCTAGCATATAGAGCACTTCTAGCAATAGGTGGCTCGGATGGCTATTATGTGTGACTTGGAATGTTATTTGAAAAAATGGCACATATTACATTAAAAAATGATATAGATATACTTCACCCTTCATTTTCTTGTAATCTAATGAATAACTTACCTTTAACCATTGGATTACAATAGAAAGAAGGGTGAAGATGAAGAGTAGTAATTCTTTTGAAGTTACTCTTTGAGTAACTTAATCCTTCCTCTATATATATATAATATTCAAAATGACATCATAGAATGTGGTGACAATATCTCAAGAAAATGAGCACATCTTTGGACCCCTAAGTCTTAGTCTTAGCATAACAAAGAAACCAAATTACCCAACTAAGAGAAAAGAAAAGGATAGAGGAAGCAAGAAAAAAGAGAGAAAATAGAACATAGAAAAGATGATAACAGATCGGTGGAGTTACTTTCACATGAACAGAGGACACAAGACTTCACCAGTGAAACTCAGCTTCCAAAATGCACTGACAGAGCCAATGAAGAAATCTTTGGCGAGGTTGAGCATTTTGGCTTTATTTAAGGATGACAGAACAGAAAATTGATGAGCTAATCTTTTCCTTAAAACTGATGTCAGATGCTATTAAGCTATAGCCACAAATAGAAGCACTATCCACGCTATTTCAAGCAAACCATGTGATGTAGCATGGCAGTATGGTGAAGAGATGGAGCACCAATAAATGCTATTAATAGCTATGGGTTTTAATTATTCCACAAGGTACTGCAGCTGAATGTTCAGCACACCATGGAGAGTAGACATTATTGTGCTATTGCCACCCACAAGCCCCTTGCGGATCATTGGTGGTCTTTTTCCCGTAGTGTTCAAGGCAGACACAATTCTGCTAACCACGCAATATTTCACACTCATACCAACTAGCAAGTTATTTACTTATTCCACAAGGAACTGCAATTGAACATTCAATCCACCACAGCTCAGTCTGAATAGTTGGATGGTTTACTCAAAGATATCTTATGAAATGAAAATCACCTTTAAACTCTTCTGATCAGGATAAGATATGCCATAAACTCTTTGTAAACTTTCCCGATCTTTGTCCCCCCTCCAATATGCTGATGAAGCCTGGAATTCCAAAACCAACATTGGTATAAGTTACTGGATAAATCAAAATTAGAGATGGTTGCATAGTAAGACAGCTTACACATACCTTTAAACATGCAATTGCTTTGACAAAGGATGTATTAGGTATATGGGGTCCACGACACAAATCAACCAAGGGACCACATCTGTAGACCGTGATAGTTTTGTCAGCGGGCAAATCATTGATAATCTCAACCTGATCACAATAACCACAAAGCCAAAGAACCAAATTGTGAATGAGATACCAAAAGTTAAAGGGGAAAGAAAATAGGAAATATGGTTCAGATCAATATGATAATGTAATTCAACAGATAATAGATAATATCATAAAAACAGTAAGAAACCACCCCCCCTCCAAAAAAAAAAAAATTATACTTGCCTTGAACTTATTATCTGAAAACATCTCAAGTGCCTGATCGCGTGTAACTTCAATGCGCTCGAAGGGTTGCTTTTCCTGTAAGTATAATCTCCATCATCCATCACATATATTAACACAAAAGTAATGTTTATCACAAATTTACAATAATAAGCAACATACAATAACAACAACAACCTTATCCGACTAAGTGAGGCCAGCTAAATAGATCACACAACATCATTGGGTTCAATTAAAAACCAAATTCTCAAAAATATTATTCACCACGAATTCCCTTTTCATTATTTCTTTCAATGTCCTTCTTGGTCTCCCTCTACCCCTTTTTTATAGGGCTAAAGAACATGTGACCTACTCTCCTCATCAGTGCCTCCAATGGCCTTCTTTATGTGTCCAAACTCCAAACCATCTTACCTGACTTTTCCTTATTGTTTTCTCAGTAGGTCTCACATCATCTCCTCATATACAATCAGTTTGCACCCTATCCTTTCTTGTCCAACCGCACAACCATCTTGACATACTCATTTTTGTTACTCCCACATTTTCGTCTTGCTCTCCCTTTAAAGCCCACACTAACTACCATAGGAGCATGCTAGGAAAATTTTGGACATAAGAGGTAAAAGTGGAAAACAACATCCAGATCAAAGCATCTAGATTAAGGGGGGAAATCTGAAATTAGTTACATTGTATTTGGAATATATAAAAATAGTAAATGATATGATTTGATTTAAAAATTATATTCTATGTTTGAAACTCATTATAGAAATGGAATTTGATTCAATTTAGAAATCAAACTAATGTTTGGAACTAATTAAAAAGGGATAGATTTCATTTCATTTTATTAAATGAGCTATTTACTGAGGGTAAAATGGTTAATCAATATGACTAACTTTAAATATCAATTCAATTTTGACAAAAACATACCAAATTTGAGACAACTAAAATAAAAGCAATGTAATCCATGGGATTTTGAAAATTTGAATAAGGCTCTTCTAAAGTGAGGTTGACACTAGATGACTGATGTATCTACCTTCTATTTAATTTAATGTGTCTAAAAGACACAAGACTTCAAGGAGAAATCAACATTAAAATAAAATCGTTAAGTATTGGTAACTATTGTTCATCGTGGTAAGCAGATATAATTCCAATAGCCATATTAGCAGCTACAGCATAACATCAATAAACATTAAAAGAAACATAAATAAGAAAAAGGCAGAAACGTATAAATAATAATAAGCAGAAGAAGCAGAATAATACCACAACAGCCTTCAATGCTCCAGCTTCAATTTGCTTAAAGTGTTCGTCATTAAGACCCAAGTCACCGTAAAACGCATCATAATAGAATCCCTAATCAAGAACATTCACTTTCTATTTCAATACACGCACCTCACACAAAAACATCACATCAGAGTCAACAGTACACAAACACATTACAACAACCACAGAAAAAAAATTAAATAAAAACAAACACAAACCTCTCCTCTGGTAGTGCAAGGTCCAATGCAGAGCTTACATCCATACTCCGTCTCAAGAGACTGCAAATAACCAAAATAAAAATAACATTATCAGTAATAATAATCGAATTTGAAACAAAAAATAAATAAAAGCACAATTGAACTTGGCTTGACCTGGCCGAGAATGTGTGCGCTGGAGTGCCAGAAGGTGTCGCGGCCTTCGTCGTCTTCGAACTTGAAGAGCTGGAGCTGGCAATCGTCCTCGAGCGGGCGCGTCATGTCCCAGAGCACGCCATTGACCTTCGCGATGAGCGCGTTGTTAGCCAAATTCTTCGAGATTTCGCGCGCCACATCAAACGGCGTCGTGAGCCACTTCTTCGCCTCCTTGACGTTGCCGTCGGGGAGAGTGACCTTGATAGGATCCGGCGAGAGCGAGAGGCGCTGCGTGCGCTGCTCCGCCTGGATAGTCTGGAACAGATGGATGCGCTTCGGAATCGCCGCGCTGAGGTACGCCTCGTCCTTCGCGTGAGCAACCATGGCGGCGGCGGAGGAGCAGAAACGGTTAAGCGGAAGGAGAGGGAGCAGAGTGTGAGAAGAAGCGTAACGGCGGAAACGGATTAGAGAGCATAGCATAGCATAGTGTGCTGGGGGTTTTGGCTTCCAATTTACTTTTCTTTTTTTCTTTTTTGTGGAAATGAAAATAAAAATTGAAACAAATTGTGTGCTACATGCCACGGCTACGCGCTCCTTTCTTTCCAGGTTTCTAGGGTTTTTGGTTGGTTTTATAACTATCTTATCTCATGATTTTGTTTTTCTTTTTTTACCTACTGTTAATAGTAATAGTTAACATACTAATACTAATATACTAATAGTAATAGAGAAATTATATTGGTACGACAATAAAGTGACGATTAAAAAATTTAAATTTAAAATATAATAAATGATTTAGTAATAAAAAAAGATTGAAAAAAAATTAATGTTCTATACATTATTATATATGTATCACTTTTTACAGTAATAAAATATCAACGGTTAATTTTAATTGAACTGGATTTCATATTTTTAATTTTGTTGATGAAAAACATTATTGAAAGAGGAGAGTTTATTAAAGTGGTTGATCAAATTTATTTTTTTTATAAAATCATTAAGAAATTAATAAATATTTTATATTAATATTATGATAATAATAATGATAATACAATACAATTTACTAATTGTTTATTACAGTTGCAAATTACAATTGGCTTTGGTACAAAACAAGTAATGGCCGTTAAGCTGGATTTGACTCCTGATTCCTTGCGTTGTCTGCTGAGAAAAAGATTATGAAACCATGACTGAATATTAATAATATTCTATTGTTTTTAGACTATATGTATATTTTATAAAGACAATTTTAATCAAGTTGATAAAATTATTATCTGCGAAAAATTCTCTTTACAATTATTAACATAGCTGTATTTCTGCATATTCAAACTTAAATTCAAAATTATATGTTGAATTAAAATAATTATATGTATCAAGAGGTCTTATTCACTTAATTAAACAGATATGAATTGTTATAAATCTTTAATATATATATTTACGATTCTTGCAAATTAAAATAATTATATGTTAATTAATTATAAGTCAGTTTGAATAAAATTATCTAAAAATATTTTTTTAAAAAAAATTATTCATAAATTAAAATTAATTTATGCATAAGATAATTTATATAAATTTTGTTATGTAATTTTTTTAATATAATTTTTTTTTATAATTATCTTATGCATAAATTAATTTTAATTTATAAATAAATTTATTTTAATTTTTTTTTCTTTTTATTTTCCCTCTTAAAAATGTTAATTGACAAATGTACATATTCGTAATTCTTAATGTTTCTATTAGCGATGTTTTCATTCGTTTTTCAAATAAACGTGAGTAATTATGTTTGCGAATATGAAAAGGAGATTAGTGTTGCATTACAAAATTTTCTCCATTTGTTAAATGAACTTTTTGTTGAAAAAAATATTTAAGAGAAAGTTGATAAATAATTATGAAAATGAATATAAAAAAATTACACTATCAACTAATTAAGGATCATCATTAACATAACTTTTAAAATAATTATTATTATTATAAATAAATTTTCAAAAAGTTTCAATTGATAAAAAGAATGTGTTAAGATGTATCTTACAATGTGAATCCTTCAATTGATTAGACATGGGAATGACTAATCACCAATAATTAACTTTATTTTTAACATTTGACTCAAATTATATTATTTTTTAATTCGCTTTAAAAAGTTTAATAATAGTCATATGAGTAAGGTTTAAATGCTAAACTATTCCTAACGATATTGTGGTAAAAAAAAAAAAGTTGTAAATGATTGAAAATTAGAAAAGAAAGTGATAAATAAAGTTATAAAGGAAAGGTATAAATGCAAAAGTAAAATGACTAAAAGGATGAATTTCATGGATTGTTGGAGACCTCCTTTAAATTGAAATTCAAATATTTAAAGAAATAATCACCCCTTTCTTATGATTTTAAAAGGAGTTCATTCTCAATTTGCTAGGGCTTAAAAAACACTAACCGCTTCATTACTCAAATTTCACTCCAAATGGATTCTTTTTACTGTCTGGTTCTTCTTTTGAGCCAAGTAGAAAATTCAGTCCAATAGATTTGGCCTCAATGGCATTAATTGAAACAATAATTAGATGATTGTGAACAGCTAATATTTTAGCACTAATACTAGTATTTCTTTTAACCTTTACTCTCTTCTTTTCAGTTTAGTCTATTTATCAAGAATTTTATTGCTATAAATTTGTCATAATTAACACAAAAATGTCACAATTTTCTTGTGATTCAAAATTGTGATAATTTAGATATAAAGAACCGGGATGAAAAAATATTAAAGTATCAAATCTTGAAAAAGATAAAATTAAATTATAAAAGTGAAAAAAAAAATAGTATTGGAGTGACAAAATATTCTGAGTCTTAAAAAAAATGTTTTAGAAAAGTTGTAATTTTGTCATTAATCGAGTTTAATATATTTTTTGTGCTACACTTAAATAAAGAAATATTTAAATAGAATTTTGGGCTATTATTTATATTTTAAATTAATTTTTTTAAAAAAAATAAATTAAAATAATTTTTTATTAGCTTATCACATTAATTTAATCAATTTAGTGACACATTAGAACTGAAAAAAAAAATATCTTGTTTGTTAAAACTTATATCATTAATGTCAAAAATTATAAAATGACTAATTTGTTCTAACAAATCAAAAGATGTCATCTAGTTCATTCCATAGCTCGAAGCAAAAATGTCATCCACTTTGGCACAACCATGGAATAAATTGTTGAAGGAATAGAGATTTGGTATGGGATGAAGAGACATTTGGTGTGCAATGGTATCCATCGGTGGATTTAGCTTTCTTTTATTTCTTTTACTTTATTCTACCAGTTTTGCTGTTTATCATTCTTTTTCAATCTTGTATACATTGCAACTTTGTTCATTCCGTGTTTGTCATTTTTATTCAATCGTTAGAGATTGTTGAAGTCATAAATTGTCATTTGTTTTTAAACAATGAATCCCTTAAAAAAAAAAATGAGTTGCTAATATGAAACCTGTGGCTATACTTGAAAAAAGATTATAAAAGTCGTGAATGAAAACCCATGTTCCCTTTTGTCTAGGTTGAATTTTGGAAGGGGTTTGGATACTTTTGCCCACAACAACAAATCCAAGGAAAAGAAACAAAAGCAAAAAAACATAAAAAAAATTAGTTAAAAAGAAAAGGTTTAATTTTACTTCACCACTAACGAACCATTTGGTTCACTATTGTAGGACTCGTCCTTAAATATAAATATATTTTATTTTATTTTATGAGATCATTTCTATAATATCTCTTTATTTAAAATAAAATTGATACAATTAAATAATATTAATTAATATTTTTAATAAGAATAATTTTTTTTGTTACGAATGCAAACTGGTTTTTAAGTTGAATGGTGCGAACTGAGTTTGAAGGTGAGTTGGTGATAAAGAAAAATTAACCGAAATAGATGTCGTTTTGGTTTTTTGAATCATCACGAAGCGACCATAAGTGTGTTTTTCAACTGCTCCAGCATTTACTCTGTAAAAAATAGATGGCACCATTTTTATTTTTATTTTTTCTAAAAGAAGGAGAAGGCAGGTGACGGTTGATGGGATGAAAGAAAAGGAAGATGGCCCAATCTTTATATATTATATATAAGTAATAAAAATGTATCATTAAATAGAATTGGTATAATAATAATAAAATACATAATTTTATATTAGAAATATTATCAAATAGAGATAAAAATATATAACATATAATCCTATGTAAATATATAAACATAATAAATAATATATAAAAATAAAAAAATTATAGTAACTAAATAATATATGATATACGATATTAAAAATATCATATATCATAATATATTAAAAATAATAGTAGTAATAATAAAAATATAATAAACTAAATAATAATAGTGATAAAAACTAAATAAAACATAATATATAACATAATTATCTAACACACATGGACTTGAAGTGTTGAATTTTTATTTTATTTATAAGTACTTTAATATTTTTATAAAATTAACTTATTTTTTAAT
>JAMLFT010001870.1:0-28267 GCA_026544285.1 Pachyrhizus erosus | reverse complement strand
ATTTCAAATAATTATATTTTAATTGTAATAATTAGATTGTGTTGTGTAATATTTTCAATATTTTTAAGTTTTAAGTTTTCCTGAGTAAATTAAAAAATTCATTAAATGTATTCTCATTGCAAAATAATGTTAAATTATTGTTCAATAGCATCATATAAAATGTTTTCCAATTACTTCATCCATTACATAAATACATTTCAAAATTTGTTTTAAATTTAAGTTGTAGGGATTATAAGTTTAAGATGGGAATACAATTATTTTTACTTATATTAAAGAAAAAAATAATAATATTCTCAAACTCAAATTTCTATCCTATTGCTTTATCCTTTACTGTATTTCAACTTTACACTTTATTGCCATTTTCTTTTACTTTACCATTTAAGTTCTAGTTTATCTTCTTAAGTGTTTTCTTTAGCAACTTGAGAACTAATAGTCAAAAAATAGATTTTTTTTCCTCAACATCAATATTCTTGATTAATTATTCTGGGAATGTGTTAAAGCATATATCGAAATTATTTCATTAATTTTTACGCGACAACAATATTATTCAGTGTCTTAGGTTGATCATATTTAGTATGTTATTTTTTTTATCATATTTTAAGTAAATAAATTAATAAAATATATTATTAATTGGATTGATTCGATTTGGTTTAACCATAAAAGATTTATAAAACCTAAATCAAGTTAAATAAATTAAATATGATTAGTTTGAATTTATTTATTTTTTATCACAATTGGATGATTTGATCAATTATTTTTAATATTAAACTAATAATATTTTAATATTAGACTTTGATACTTAAAATTTTCTTATTTATTTATTTATTTATTTTCATATTATTATGATCTAACACAATATTATTAAGAGTCTTAATTTGATCATTTTTATTATGTTATTTTTATCATATTTTGAAAAAAGAAATTAATAAGATATAAAAGTGCTAACTATATAAAAAAATATTAAATAATAAGATGTATTTTTATCTTCTGTTAAAAAAATAGAATATAACAATTAGAGATAAAAACTTGATAAAATATAATATTTTTTTTATCAAAACTCGATAATCTAAATTGAATCAATTTGATATTAATCAGATTAATTTGACTTGGATTAGTCACAAAAAAATTTACAAACTCAAACCAAACTAAATCAATTAAAGATGATTAGTTTAGGTTACCTTAAATATGAAATTATCCAACCAATGAACTGAACAATCCTAAAATGACCTCAAATAAAGAATACTTATGCTTTTACATAAAAAAACAAAAATTATTTTTTTAGTTAGGGATGATGAACAAATAAGTTGATTTTCTAAATCACATTGACATTCTAAATTTGTAAAGTGTTAAATATTCTTCTTATTTAAATTAACCTTAATGATCGACTTTGTAGAGATTAATAAAAATATTATTTTATAAATAATCAATAATGTAAAAATTACTTAAAATGTCTTGTTACATTAAAATTATTTTTCTCACTTTAATCATTTCACATTAATACTATTGAGTTTTTGGATTATATTTGAACAAATAATTCATTTTACGTTAAAATAAAATTAACACACAAAACTTGGTCACTTACGATTAACATTAACAAATCTTATCCTTTTTATATTGTAAGTATATAAATAATTAATAAAAATATATTATATGGACAAAACCTAAAAATTATCCCTAAATTACTAGTGATCAATCCAACTTTTTATCAAATTTAAACTTCATCTATCAAAAGGGTGACCAAATCAACATAGTTTCAAGTCAAATTGAGATAAAAAAACCTATTCATGTTTCTCATGATGAGAAAAAAATACCCATCGTTAGATGTATTATATTTTTAATTGAAGGTTGTGATTTTTTCTTTTTTGTCATTTTTTCTTTTATTTCAAATTTCTCTCACCTACTTCCAACTCCATTCTTACACAATTTGACCTTAATCTTGTCTCCTTTTCCTCTCCTCGTTCCTCCTCAATGTCCATAAAAGAACTTGTGGTTGTGTTCTGACTTCACTAAGCTTGACCACAACCTATTGATTGCCACCCCCCTACAACTATTGTAAAGTTCAAATTTCTATCAACGACTCACATTAGTTCAAGATTATTTTACACAAAAAATATTGCACAAATTATTGTAGGAATTTTTGTACATGTAACATTTATCACACACATATTTCGCGAGAAGAAAAAGCTTAAATATCAATTTTATCCCTGAAAAATAGTGTCTTTTTTATTTTGGTCTTTTAGATTTTTTTATTTTGGTTATTTAATTTCTATTTTTATTTTATTTTAGCCCTTGCAATAACACCCCTAATTCTTGAATGTATGTATAAATAATTGTGTGAATAACTTTGTAATTAAATAATTAAATAAATGAAAATTTGGGAATATAAGTATGAATATTAAAAACGGGATTTCACAATTATATATGTTAAAAAGAATGAGTATATTGTATGAAGTTTGTATGGGTCTTGTTTGTACAATGTAAGTCGTCTCTATAAAATTCTCTTATTGGGTTTTTATGCTCACGACTCATTAGTATCTAAAGGTTGCTTTCAAACCTAAAAACTCTTTCTTGAACTCAATTCTCTTGATAGAACTTCTCGTTTGCTTAATGTCGTCACAAAAAGCACTATAAGAATTGTTGTTACAACTATGAAGGATGAATCGAAGGAGGGTAGTTGATTATCTCCATTCTCTTTTATTGTGTTTTTCTTCTCTAAGGTAAGGGAGAGTGAGATTTTTCTCTTTGTTTGAATGACATTAGTCATAGGTAGAAAGGATTGCCCAAGACCCCAAAATAAATAGACTTTTGTGTAACATCCTACTTTAAATTAAATAAATTATATTTAGAAAAATATAATTTATGAATTCAAAATTTATCGTTTACACTAAAAAATATATATATTTTTAGGCTAGCTCAATTAAAGCCCAAAATTTTAAATTTTCTGAGAAGAAGTATTTAAGACATAATATTAAGCTAAAAGATTTTGAGTAAAATAAGTTTAAATAAATAAGGAAGAAATAATCAAATAAATAATAATATTTTAATTTTAGAATAGAAAATAGATTTAGAAATTTTAGATGAAATAAAAATAAAAGAAAACAAAAAGATAAAAATAAGAAAATAAGAATCTAAATTTTAGAAGTCAGAAATGTAATTTTATTAATTAAATATAAATAAATAAATATCCAAATAATTAAAATAAATAGATTTATAAAAATAAATAAATGTTTTGATGAAGGAAAATAAGAATAGAAAGAGAAAAATATAAAGGAATTTATAAAAATTTTAGAAATTAAAATAATAACTTTAAAAATATAAAAGGAAAATAAAAGAAAATAGAAAAAGAAAGAAAATCAGAAAAATCATGGTTGGGATTCGAACCCAAGACTAGGGAGAGGAAGAAAATATGCTAACCAACTGGGTTGGGTGTACCAAATTTGTATAGGGCTCAGGAAAAAACTAAAAAAATATATACAAAGGGAATAAAATGAGAAAATAAAAGTGGAGTAAGAAAAAAAAATGTGGAGGATAGATTCGAAAGGCATGACCTAGAGACAAAGAGAGTAGAATAGGAGATATGGATTGTTTTTTGACTGCTAGACCCATTTCTGAAAACTTATGAAAATTAAAACTATATGAGCTTATCTCGAAAACTCATTGTCACCATTGAAGCTGCTCACTTAGCTTCTTCCTCTCGAGCCTTGCACTCTACGTCTCGTCGTCCTACACCCATGCCCTACTACCCTATTCGTGGTATTCGCCTATAACCTATGAAGCAAATAGGCTTGGAAAGGAGCATTGAAACGTAGTATATAAAGGACTCGGTGGATGAAGAAAATGGAGGAACATTTGAAAATTTATCGAACCAATTCTCTTTGAATTCAAAGCGTTTTGTTAAAATTTTCTACCTAAAGAGTTGCGTTGTACTCTAGGTTATCTTCTAGTACCCATAATTCAGAGAAAGAAGTGAAGAATCACAAATTTATGCTTTCGCCAAAACTTTGTCGGAGTTTTTAAAATCCTTGCTAGAAAGACATAATAAAGGTAAGAGGAGTCATTTATTCTTCATTTTGATTTCCTATATTCGTTCCTAATCAGTTTTCACACCTCATCGAACTCTAAATTAGTCATATTAGTGACGAATTAAGTGAAAATGAATTAACAGTTTTCCAAACCGCCATGGTTTTAGAACTTGTAATTCCTTTAGTTTATGATTCAATTCTAATTCAATATTTCAATCCAAAGTGATATTGAAGGTAAGTAGCCATCTAGAAATGAAAATTAGTTAGAATTGAGATAAAATCAAACTGGAAGAGGCATTCGAAATTAACCCTGTTTAAATTCTTTATGTTTCTTGTTAACTCAGCTTTGAGGTAAGGAAGATGCTTAAGGGAAAGGGGAAGAAGAAGGAATATGGGTGGAGAGAGAGAGGAGGTAGTGGGAAAAGTCTGAGAGAGAGAAGCAGAGAGGAACAAGGAGGAGAGGAGTGAGTCAAAGGAAAAAGACAAAAAGGGTGAGTTTAGTGAAGGTAGGTGTGCAAAGAGTAAAACAAAATGGGTGTGGATAGTAAACAATGGGGCATGAATAAAGAAAAATTTTAATTTTAATTTTAATAAACTGAATTAGTATGGTAAATATAGAGATAGATAGTCATGGAGGAAAAGAATGAAAGATAGAAAGTAGAAAAGGAAAATAAAGATAATAATATAAAAAAAAGACAATTTTGTCCTTTTCTGTTTTTCTTACTGTGATCTTTGATATATTATTTTGAACTTTGTGTAGGTTTGATTTTAAATATTCCTATGTTATATGATTATAATTTATCTCTTCTACTAATAGTATAAAAATCTGTAAGATGACTATAACTATCTCAAATAAATACTAAATCATATGAACAACCTTAGAATAGAAAATGAATTGGAAAATAACCTAGACAAAAGTTGAGTAAACTTGGGCTGGTCAGTTAAAGTGAGAATAAAATGAAGTTAGTACAAAACTAAGCTATTGAAATTGACATTGGTACTAGAGAAATCTTGATGACTGGAGAAGAAAAGGGTAGGATGGATCAGAATCCCTAACGAATGAAAAATAAGAATGGGGATTGCATGGGTTGACCATAAAAGGTACCTGAGGAATGTACGCAAGCTCTGGTAAGTCCTTGGGGATAGATAAGGTGCTAAGTTATGAACTGCTCAGAGTGAAAAGGGTGTTACAAAACTGACTTGGTGTCCCCGACAAAGTGGAGCATTACCAAGATTTGGTTGAGAGTATCTTGGATCAAGTACCAGGTAGGATATGTACTCCCGATTGTCAACCCAAAATACAACCTTAGATTATTGTTGACACGCTAGTGTAAGTTCTCTCGAAGATAGTAGCATTGGAGGCTACGAAGGGCCCTAAATCGATTAGAATCCCTAATTAGACACGTTACAGTGAGATAAAAGCATACTTGTATATGTATGATTAAGGATGGTTGGTTTACTGCTAAACCCCCAATATTTTAGATACATATGGCAAATGAGTTTCAACATGTGTTCCACTTGACAATCATACCCTTGGAGGGTTGATGGACTCGTGACTTGACTAATGGAGATGATACTTTCATGGCAATTCTATCATATAGATATTCCAATAGTTCTATCTCATACCCAGTCACCTAGATACACAAGAGTTTTATTATATATTCCTATAGCTTTTCAACGTGCTCAATCCCCTCCCCACAAAAACTCTTCCATGGGTTCAATCTTAGAAAATGGTCAAGAAAGGGGAGAAGAATCCTCAAAGGAAGAAGATCCTTTTGAGTGTTCTGGCTAGGAACTTTGGGAGAAAATTGATATGGCTGACTTTCTTAGACTTTATCTTTTGTTTAATACACCCGTCAAACACTTTGGAAAATGTAATATTTACAGTTATGTATGATGTTTACATATATGTTAAATTGAGTATGTTATACTTAAATTCAAATAGCTCAGATATGATGACGATATTTATATTTTTTTCAAATTGCAACCCCTGAAAAATTAAGTTTTAAAATTTGTTTAAATAAAATACCTAGAAATATTTTTTTCTAATTAAAATGGATAAGAAAGGGCATTACAAATTATGTTAGTCTTAGCTAAATTTCTTCTTTTATGGCTTACTATTAAGTTTCTTACAATGGAATAAGCTTGTAGGTTATCTTTTCACTATCATTGTTTTGATTTTTAGGGATGAGGTTGTGAAATTGATTTATTGTGAGAATTAGCTTCTTTTCTAGGGCTTACCTCATTAAGGGTATTAAGAAGGCCTAATTAGAAAGGGGGAGGGGAAAACAAGAATAAGCTATGTGTAAATCAAGTCTTCAAACTACCAATTTGTGAAACATGATACAATTATTTTCAATTGTCTATTTGTCATAAAATTTTTCCATTATTGACATTTTCTTTTTGTTTGAAGTTGATATTGTGAGATAATTAGTACTTGAAATTAATTCTACGCTCTTAAAAATTCAAAATAACTTTGTTTAACTATTTCAATCAATGTCGATCCTAATTGTTTGAAGGTGTGACAAATACTCAAGGGAAGACGCTTAATTAATGTTAATCTAATACTATCATAAATGGATTTGCCATCCATGTTGAGCTATTTGTTTCTCACATTAATTATGGAGCACAAGATTTGTGAAAACATCCTATCATAAATGGATTTCCAACTTTATAAATACCTAAAATAATTGATTTTCATTTTTTTCTAATGATGCACTCCCAAGATTCAATTAGCACATTATACAATTACATACTAAAAATATTATTAAATATCTTATTAAGCCAATTAGAAAAAATGAACTATGGAATTTATGGCAACATGTTTGAAGAAAACAATCATTGGGGCTTTTATTCACTTATTTTTCAATTTTCCTATTTTTAATTAACTACCCAAATGTTATTAACAACTATTTGAAGTTTTTCTTAAATACTTTGTGATTAATGTTTCAAAATTATATATATGTGAGCTATGTTGTTGGCTTTTAGCTTTTGTTAGTTATTGCTATATAATAAATAGGTGGTAAATTAAAGTAGGAAATAGTAATGTTCTATCGAGCATCACAATTACTCTCATGTCTAGTTTTACATTCTTCACGTCTTTAAAGAATTTATCAAGATTGATGTTTTCTTCATGGCTTTCACGTCATCAAGGTATGATTGTTACCTTAGGTCACTATGTCTTATGAAAGAATTTGAGAATAAGTCATTAAATTTTGCAGGTATAAACATTGATCAACCATCATTAACCTTTTATTATATTTTTTGGCTTTTCTAATTGGTTTCTTTTATGCTGATTTATAAATATAAAAAAGACTTATATGTAATTGTTATCTAACATAGCTTATGCTTATTTATAAATATAAAAAAAAAACTTTTATGCTAATGTATAAATATAAAAAAAAGTTATATGTAATTGTTATCTAACATAGTTTATGCTTATTTATAAATATAAAGAAATAACTTTTATGCTAATTTATAAATATAAAGTTTATGCTTATAGATACCCACGTATCTTCTTCAAAGATTGTTTCTTCTTACTGAAGTGTTTTTTATCATTCTACATGACTTTTGTTAAACTTGTTTCTTCTGGTGTATGTTTCTAAACAATACAGACATGTATTTCTCATTACTATTTTAGTCTTGCATCTTTTAATGATACTTAAGTTATATGTAGCTTTTGAACATCTAAAATTATTGAAATTTATAACATCTTATTTGGTGTGGTCTATATATAATGTGTGGATACCATAAGTTTTATTTCTATTATTAAGATAGACGAAATAAAAAATAAGAAATATTTAATAGTTTGACTCTTTGTAGATGAGTATAAGGTTGTAAAGACACAACTCTTCATGAATGAGTGTAAGATTATAAAGATACAACTCTTCATAAATGGGTAAAGGTTTTAAAGATATAACTCTTCATGAATGATATAAGGTTATAAAGACACAACTTTTTATAAAAAGGTACTTTACTATTATAAAAGGGGTTATGATCCCTAAGTCATATGCATCAAAGTTTCATTTTCTAAGTTCACTTGTTAGAGAAATGGAAGATGAAAAACTACATTATGATAAACATCATACATGAGAACTTGTATGTCAAATCATCAAGAATATAAAAACAAGACTTATTAAGTAAAAGCATATATGTATCCTTGAACGATTACTTGAGGAAGAAATAGTTGGACTATAAGATCTTCTAAGTCTTTATGCACAACCTCTCTTTATCTTCTCTAGTGATAGGATAATAGAAAAGAAAATTTTGATGCATATGACTTGGGAACCATAACCTTTTTTATAATAGTCAAGTACCCTTTCATGAAGAGTTGTATTTCTATAACCTTATACTTATTCATGAAGAGTTGTCTTTAAAACCTTATACTTATTTATAAAAAATGGTATCTTTACAATCTTATACTCATTCAATAAAAGTCATAACTATTGAATATTTCTCATTTCTATTTCGTCCATCATAATAATAGAAATAAGATTTATGGTATCTATACATTATATATATAGATCACACCAAATGAAATGTTATACATCCCAATAATTTTATCTTTATAAGATCACTTTAATAGGAACAAAATATATCATAAATAATATATAATATTGACTTTTATATGTAAATTTGCATATTAGAAAAATATCTAATATCCACAAATTTAAAATAGACAATTTATTTAAACAATCATATATTATAGAATTTATTGTAAATGCTCTTAATTAAAATGAGTAGGAAAAAAAACTAAAAGAAAAAAAGTACAAAATTACAATATATCATTCGTACATTTGATACTTTTTTCATTCTTTTTAAATTGTCGAATTTTTGAAAATAAATTATTTTTATTTATTTATCGTTTCAAAGTTTAAAATAATATTATTCTTTTGTCAATTATATAATTTACTTTTACGTATGTATTTATTATGGAATAGAAATGAAAATAGATAAAATAAGAAATTTTATAACTATTTTATTACAATAAAAAAATTTATTATATTTTTAAATTTTTCACAAAAACTTAAAAAAAAAAAAAACAATCAGAAAAGAACGGAAGTAATACTAATTAGATTCTATATGTGGTGTGGTAACTTATGTCTCATTTACAAGCAAATGACTCGTTATTTTTTTTATATTTTTTTACTCATATATGTAGTTGAGTGAAGTCAAGTTTCTTTTCACTTGAACTAAAGAGGTTGGCACCCATTAATTTCTCTTATAATGTTAGATTAGGTCTTTTTTTCTATAACCATTGAAACCTTCGCTTCAAAATTCATACACGTATGGGTTTCGATTAAATAATTGATTTACTTTATGTTGAATATTGCTATGTCCTACTTGCTCAATTGGTTGAAAGCTCAAGATAGCAAATCAATGCGTGGAATCTTACAGTAAGTTCATTGCTAGTTACTAGATGATTTTGACGCCTTAACCAATCTGAGATGCATGTATCCATTGCAAGCTTTGACATATGCATCCTATCTCAATCGTCTTCAAATTTTATTCAAATATCACCCCCACTTAATTAATGACTATTTTTTTATTCAGAGATTAGGTGTGAAATTGATTTTTCCTTTTCTCGTTTTGCTCTTTTTTTTCTTAATTAGTCAATATCAATCTATGCACGTTAATAAATATAATAGCTAGTGTGTAATCATCAAAGCATGTTCAACGCAAGCACCATACCTGAACTCGTCAAATTTTTGTTTTTTGTTTTCCTGGGGATGTGGATTTTCTCACTAAGTAACAACGTTTTTAGGCATTAATTTTTGCTAACCCCTACTTTGTGACGATTTGATTCCCTTGGATGTCTTAAAAGACTGAAGAAGTTAGCTACAGTGTAGTTCTGGGAAACAGTTTTAATTAATTTGTTTAGAGGGCTATGTACGAACAGATTTATTTTTTTTCAAAAAATAAAAGAGATTTTTTTTCTTCTTAAATATGCTTTTAATTTCCTAAATTTGGGTCTATTTTTTTCATTCTCAAAATTTTAAAAAAATAATTAGTTTTCCTCTAATTTAAAAACAACCCATTTTTTGTCATTTAGGTTATGTTTTAATCTTTTTGTCATCCTAATAAAGACTAAAAATATACTATTTCGAAATTAAGAGAAAAAAATAAATATTTGTAAATTTGAGAAAAAAAAAAAAAACTAAGCTCAAATTTGACAAATCAGAAAGATGTTTAAGTTTAGTTTTTCCAAATGGTGTTAAAAGTGTCTCTATCAAATTGTGTTTAAGTTCTGTACCCAAAAAAACGGTGTTTAAATTGCTATTTTCTTCCTTAAAAAAATAAGTAGCGTCACTACCAAATGTATATATATAGGTCTAACATCTTAAACTTTGCCTAGTCAACTAAGGATTAATCAAAAACATATATATTGGAGTGTCACTCAAAAAAATATCAATATATTTTGTATTTATTTTCATTGATCTCATGCAATAGTAGCACTTGCCATTAATAATTATGTGTGTGAGAGTTTATCGAGTACGTGTTATGAAGTTATAATTCTATATTTGTTTAAATATTTCTAAAGTGTATTAACACTCATGATTTGTTAATATACCTCTAGTTATTTTAGAGGTGGAGTATACATGTTAATAAGTTATACTTTAAGTTTCTTAAAACATTACAAAATGGCAATTTGCTAATATAATCATTTAAAAATAATTAAAAGATGAAGATACTCAATTTTTTACACTCATGATATTAGCAAAGTGGATGGTTTTGTATATCTATATTAATTTAAAAAACTTATATCTAAGAGCATATGGGTATGCATGATAAAATAAAGCGTTATAGAATTAGACCCAGGGTTCGTTTGAAAAAAAAAAAAAAATCTTAGTTACGATATTTTTTTTCAACAAGTTCTCATTATAACACAAGTACTTATTATATAAGAGTTTATGTCTTAAATGTTTAAAATTTAGTAAATTATTTGTATTTGGATATACATGTTTGATAAATGCTTCCATAATTTTTAAGTATTTAAATGCATTGCTACTAAGTACTTTTAAAATGTTACCTCATTTTAAAAATTAAAATTATAAGTTTAAAAATAAATTAAAATTTTAAAACTAACTAAAAATTTAATATATTATTATTATATACCACAAAAATATCTAAAATAAAGAAACAATAGTCACCTTTATCTATTTTTAATATTTAAAAAACAAAATTCAAATATCATAAGTTTAAAAAAAATGTGACACACATTAAAATTTATGAAAAGAAAATTTTAAAAATTCAAAATCGATTTCATAAAGAAACTCACTATACAACAATTAATAATTTTAAAATTAAAATATTTAATAATTGAAATATGATTAAAATAAAAATTAAATTGTTAAAATTAAAATCACATATATCATAAATCATGATATAAATTTAAAAAAATTCATCATTCACATATATAAATGAATATAAGTATAGTATTATTATAAAAACTTCACATTTTTGTAGAAGGAAATATATATAACTTAATAACAATGTATAAAAGAAGTTATTAGAATCATATACAAATATACATCTATTCAGTTAAATATATTTTTTAGTGAAAAAGAAAAAACATATAAAAAACAAATTTATTAGCAATAAATAATTATAATCTATTTTGTGTAAAAGTTAATATTTATATGTATTTGTTCATGTATTTTATGTATAGGAAATATTGCAATCGTTATTTCATAAATCATTATATCCAAGTGTATAAGAGTTGTGATGAATTTAGGAGGAAATGAAAAAATAAAATATAGATGTGATTCATGTATTTGATTGAAAGTGAGTCTTTTTATTAGTTTTACGTAAGTATTCTTATTAGTTGTTTTAGGAAGTTTATGAAAATAAATTAAAAATATCTTGTAAATAAATCATATAATATTTTTATAAGCTCCTCTACACATTCTCACGAGTACTTATAACAATAATAAGTTTAAATAAGTTGTTTGTAAGTTCTTTCAAATGGAATCCTAAAGTCCGTATAAAAAAAACTTATTTAAAACTTATTTGACTTATTTTATGAGATAAACATTTGTATAACTGTTTACAGAAGTTCATGAAAAATAACAATGATATATTTACAAGTTATTTTCAACTTATTTGAATAAACTTTAACAAGATAAATGTTTAAAACAACTTGTAACATATATGAAATAGTTTCATCAATTTTTTCTAAAATTATAAACGAAAAACCTATATAATAGTTCTATATGATAAATACTTATTCAATAAGAACTTGATTAAATTACTTATTCAAATAGATCCTTAATAGCATAAGTGTTGTTAGTGAATGACTTGATTTTTTTTTTAAATATCCTATATTAAAACTAATCTTATTCAAGTTGAATAAGAAACTTATAAAACTCCAATGATATAAAGTCATTATTACAAAAAATATCTTTTTCGGACTGATTTTAAGATAAATGTTAGTTAAATTTTAAATACTTTTTTCATAGATTTCATGTGATATATTAATTTCAAATGAATTTCAAACAAAGGATATTAGATCTAAAAAAGCCTCATCACAAATTAAAAAAAAATTGCCCCAAATTTTATCTAGAAAATTTTTAGATAGATTTGGACAGAATTTTAGACAAACACAAATCAAGATTTATATTTATCCTAAAAAATATTTCAGATGAATTAATAAAATTTTACTTTCTAGATTTTAAACAAATTTTATAATGTTATTCTTGACAAAATTATCATAAAATACAAAACAATAATTTATTTTGCAACTTTTCTTAAAATATTATGTATGTTGGGAAGAATTGTAGTCAAATTTAGTTAATATTAAATTTTCTTTTGAAGATAACTTAATAATAAAGGACATTTAAATGTTCAAATCAATCTCTTGATGCAATAAAGATGCAAGAAAAAAAAAAGATGAACACATGATATACAATTATAGTAAACATAATCAATTGTAGAAATCTAATACAAATATAAGTGATAAAATGAGTTGTAGTTACTTTATCAATTCGCTTAAATTACTAAAAATTGAAGAAATTACTCAATTCACTAACCTATCTTTAAAAAATATTATTTTAGTCTATACATTAAATGATGTTATAACAGTGACTTTGACAATTCAATGAGTTATTAGGTCATCAAGGAATCTAATAAGACAGTCACATGTATTTTTTAAAATAAATTATGATTTTATATTCATATGTAATCAAAATAGTTAATGACATCAAACTAGTTAATGAGAAGTTTAAAAATATAATTTGACTCTTTAATAATATAGTAAGTCATTAGATTGTCAATATCATTGTTATATCATCATTTTAACGAATAGTAGGAGTTAAAATCAAAAAATTACTTGACAAACAAAAAAAAATCTTTAAATGATCAAAATAAAAAAAAAATTGAAAAGCCAAAATAAAAAAGACCTTATTTTTAGTAACTAAAATCATTGATGTTCAAATTAGGTTTCTCTAATATTTTTCTATTATTATAGTCCCTCTAATTTTAAAATACATTTTTTTCTTTCCTCTAAATTTAAAATATATCACTTTTAATCCTTAACGTGTTTTAGATAATATTTTATTAAAAAAAATGTTTTAAATAAAACTTAAGACCCAAAGTGATGTATTTCAAAATTAGAAGAACAAAATAATACAAAAAATTCAAACGTTAATAATTTTAAAGAGATCTAAAATATACTTTAACCTTAAAAAAATAACATAAAAACCTTTATTCATGTTTTATGGAAATTACAATATTAAAATTTTAATATTTTAATAAAAAAAGATAATTTAATTTAATACACAATAATTTAGTTTCCAAAAATAAAAAATAATAATTCATGGACCTTAAATTACAAAAGTAATCTTATTTAAAAATAATAATACCCTTAAGCCTACAAACAGGACCTTACTTTTATACAATGTATGTATTTCCTTTTCTGTTTTCTTTTACAGAATGCGTGTAAAGCCGAAAATACGAAATGGGCTTCGCTGAATACAGACGAAGTTTTGAGAAGGCCCAAAACTAAAGAATCCTACAGAAACAAATGACTCAAAAAATTGGTCTGAACTCCTAAGTACCCATTCAATTCAAAATTGAAAGTGGAACGAAAACTGTGTGTGATTGAAATTTGACGAGTTTGAAAATGGCGATGGAAGTGGAGCAGAATCAAAATCAGCAATTAGGGTTTCCCTTCTGGAAACCGCTTCGTCGCAGGTTCAGACCCGACTCTCCTTTCTTCGCTCCCGGCAACCTTGAACGAGAGCTTCTTGCCAAACAGGTTTTTTTCTTATCTTTTTACATTTTTAAATTGTTTGATTAATTGTTATAAATAATGAATTTTGATATGGCAATTCTTACTTACCCTTTGTATTTCAAAGGTTGCTTTGGAATTAACAGAAGAGAAGCAACAACTTGAGAAATGGATGCGAGAGGAAGAAGGAAGGTACTGATCCTTATATGTTGGTTTCATATTCTTAACAATTTGTGGGATCTAATTCAATGCTGTTAAATGGTTTTCAAATGTTGGGCTTCATGTTCATGATGGATTGTTATTATTTCTAGTTCTCTAACTGTAATTTCTGTTATTCTACTTGCTTCTTGGTGAATTTATATATATGTATATAGTTCTAGTTAATTTTTTCAGTTAAATTTATATAGAACAAACACAATTTTGTTGGCATTACTGCCAGGGCCTTACTTTTGCTGAAGAATTGTTTGCCCAATAATGTTTAAGAAACATGGTAATAGCAACGACCGGTGTGTATTAATAAGAGTATATAGGGATTAAAAATCAAGTTTTTTCTCATACAAAAACTGATTTTAAATGATTTCACCTATAGGGACCGAATGATTAATTTAACCATAACTTTAAATGTCTATGATGAATTGCAGTTCGTGTGCCTCATCTCAAAGCCTATCCTTTTTGTGCAGGGAAGTGTTTTGTCCCATTGTTGGTTGCGGTGCACGCTTGACTTCAATGGAGGACTTTGAAAATCACTATAATGCAAGGCATACTGCATCCTGCTCTGTATGCTCCAGAGTCTACCCAACATCTTGGTTGCTCAGCATACATGTATCCGAAGTGCATGATTCTTTCTTTAAGGCAAAAGTTGCACGTGGTTACGATATGGTATGTGAGTGTAAATATGATTCATCGTGCTATTATGATGTATTGCATCTGCCCTATATCCGTAGTCTTAAATCTTTGTTAAAGAATTGAGTAGTTGGGATGTTTGCTGCCTTCTTCAGTGTGGGATATTCAATATTGCTTTTCATTTTTCTAGTTTCTCCAATGAATTATATCCCCTCTTTTTTCTTACTTAAATTTATAATCTTACAAATCCAGACAGGAAAGCTTCAATCACAAGTTGTTTATTTCAAACAGTGATTAAAACTTCTTAGTGCTTTCTTACATGTTTTTTATCTGTTGTTTCTTTTTGAGACCTCATTTATTAGCCTGTTATCTTCTTGTGCATCCACGTATTTAATTTTTCATGTAGATGACTATTTTGTTGATGTGTCTCTTTTGTCCATATAGTATGAATGCTTGGTGGAAAAGTGTGGTTTGAAATTCAAAAGCTACAATAGTAGACAGCAGCATCTGGTTGACAAGCATAAATTCCCCACCTCATTTGAGTTTTTCAAGAAGGCTAAGCCTTCCAAGAAACGGAGGTTGAAGTCCCAATGCAGACAAGCTGTTCATAAGGAGGATGCTTCAAGAATAATGGAAGTGGAAAATGCGGCCATGGATGACCTTGTTTCAGCAGTCTCTAAATTGAGCACTTCTGACTCCACCCCTTCATCTATCAGCTTTGGTCGCCGCCACAAAGGCTTGTCATTCGTCCCTCGAGCTGTTCAGCATGGAGGTAGATCAAACTCAGCATCATCCATGACAAAGAGATAATAAGTTTGCACTCTAACCAATCTGCTTGCTCAATTGCTAAATGATCAATACTCAGATGCTGCTCCATTATAAAATCTGTATGGATGTCTTGTTTTCGAAGTTTGAAGAAGCCAATTAAGTTGAAGATGGAAAAGTAGAATCATGTTGGAGGATGTAATAACAGCATACGTCTGTATTATCTTTTTGTGCTCCCACCTGTGGCTGTAAGTTTGCCTAACAGGCAATTTGCGCTTGCAAAAATGCCTGGCTTGTGATGTGGAGATTTTGAACTTGTTTTTGTATGATGTTATTTTGTTAATTTCTAACACTTTTACTGACTAGCCACTTTGTGATTAGAGTTGAAAGAAATCACTCCTAAAGTTTCTTATATGTTTGTCACAGCAAATGAATATCTAGCAAGTTTGCAAACGGTGCTGGCTTCCTGTTCAAATGATCTGTGATTTCTACTCTTAAATTTCAGTTTTTAGCTTGCAGGAAGTTATTGTGCTTAATTTTCTTTCATTTTACATGCAAGTTTTGGGACAACTTGAGAATTTGTACTCTTGTTTGCATATTTTTAATTTGAATTCGTGTCTGATTTCAAGATTCGGTATTCTCTGGGACCAGCAATTGCTTATTTTCAGAACTTATCTGCAAACATTGTTGTAAATTTACAGCTCCCGGGAGAAGATACAGGCCAGCAATCAGACTCTGCTTTTTTGTTTTCTTCTAAGAATCAAACATACCCTTGAGAGAATATATAATCTAGTGAATAGGATTATAGGTAAAAATGAAGTATTATAAATCCTCTCTCAATAATTCATTTATCATTGCAATTGAAATACTTATGGCGCATATACATGACATGAGAAGAAGAGAAATACTAACATGTTTTCTTACATACTTTTCTTAACGCACTTTTCACTATTATTAAATTTTATTAAAAATTATAAATGTTTGTGGGTCTTATTAGGTAAGTTTATTTTTTATTTTTGTAATTTTTAATAAATTTTGATCAATAATATTTTTTTTAAAAAATGTATTGAAGAATATTTTACTACCATTCTTCTAGGAAACATAATATTCATTGCATTCCATGATGCAGCATTTACCACTGCCTTTAGACGCTTGTTATCCATCTCCTTCCAAAAAAAAAAGGGCAAATGTTTAAGGAGTAAAAAGAGAAAAAGTTTCTTATTGAAATGTACAAAAATGCATTTTCATGTGATTTTTAATAAAAAAAAATTATTTTAATTCTTTAATCAATATCTTAAGGACACTGAATAACAAAGCTAAAAAAATATTTAAAACATCGATTGATGTCTCAAATCAAGTGACTCATTTGCAAGCAGGCACTTTGTAAATCCAAAAATAATGGTCATTTCTTGATTACTAGAGCCTCAAAAATATTAGAACAGGTTTGTATTGTACTTCAAAAAATGAGATTGTTGTTTGTTGTGGTATACAAAGAAAAAAGTTAAAAATAAACTCCAATTTTAGAGTGTGTATTGTATAGGGACTCCGTCAACTCATACAACATGGAAGTTCAACCAATTTAGAATTGTCTGATTTGAGTTACTCTGCGATCACCATTTTGTACAATGGTAAGTTGACAACTGTTCTAAGGATTACTAAGTTGATAATCACTACGCTTACTAAAGAAGAATTATCAGCACAAGGTAAGTAATTAGATCCTTACATCATTATTCATCTCAAACGTTTACTAACTTAGGCATTGTGTCCCCTTTATAGGTACTCCAACCTATCTCACCCTGAATTGTGGTTGCATGATAGAATTGGCTAGTCAGAGTTCGACACACAGATTTCGATAAAAACAGAGTATATAGATGAAAAAACAAAAAAACAAAATAAAAGACAAAAACTAATTGATATGACAAATGATAAATGATGCAATAAAAAATTGAAATAAAAGTTAAATGAAAAAGTAGATGTAGAAATATAATAATCCGCTTATATATTGTTCAATGTGGCAAAAAAATTTTAAAAATTTTGGAATAGTTAAGATAAATATGGTTGACTATCTCAAAAAACAAACAAACAACAAAAGAGTTTCTTTAAGATATACAGAAGAACTTTTATCTTCTTATTTTAAGAATACAAATGAGTTTTTATCAAATGAATGAAAGATAAGAAAAAAAAAACATACTATTTTTATCAAATGAATGAAATATAAGAAAAAAAACATATTATATTTGGTTTTATTTATATATATTACACGTATTATTCAACTGAGGCAATTATATCTCTGTTAGATAAAATTATTATCAACAGTAAAAAATCTCTCTAAATGTTTGACATAGTTATATGTTCAAAATTCAAATTCGATATGAGAGCAATACAATCTCACATTTTGATCCAAACACTCAATTAATTGTTACATTTAATTAGTTATCTTTTACTATAATTAGTTATTGAGTAAATTAAAATATATTTTTACTTCCAGTCAATTTTGGTTTAAATATTTATAGTTTCAACTCAACCATTTTAGTTTTTAAATTTTCATTAGTGGATTTAATTTCTCCTCTTAAATAATGTTAGTATTATTAAGAGACTAATTAAATTCACATATTTTTTAAATTTTAAGAAATAAAATGGTAAATTTAAAACTATAAAAACTAAAATTAAATTTATAAGTAAAAACATATTTTAGTCTTAATTATCAGAAGTATCTTTCTTCAAAAGAAATAACATAGAATAACACGGTTGATTTAGCAGCATATACATATGAAAACGTCTACATGGAGCTAATTATAGAAAAGTGATCTCCATGAACGAGCATGAACCACATCTCTGGCTACAACATCGCACTTCATCTCCATGCCTCTCTAACCTCTCCATCACATTCAGTAATTCTTAATTCTAAACGAAGACCAACGTAGCATCCTTCACTTCAACAAACACACACACACACACACCACGATGCAACCATGGGTTTTCAAGTCCCTCCAACCATCCCACAGGAAGAAAGTCCCTCCCTCCCCGACCATACGCCTCCTCTCCCTTCTTGCCGCCACCCTCGCCGTCACAGTCTTCCTCCTCTTCCTTTTCCGGCAGACACTCATCGACCCCAACGCACGCTGCGTCTCCTCCGCCGCCGCCGTGCCCCTGACGCAGTCGGAGAAGGCCATCGCGGCGGAGTTCAAGGAGTCGCCACTGACCCTGGTAACCATCCTCCACTACGCGACGACGAGTGCGCTGCCCCAGCAGACCAAGGGCGAGATCCGAAGATCCTTCGACGTCCTACAATCCCTAGCGCCATGCAACTTCCTCGTATTCGGACTCGGCCACGACTCCCTCATGTGGGACTCCTTCAATCCACGTGGCAACACATTGTTCCTCGAGGAGGATCCTAAGTGGACCCTCTCTGCCCTTCAACGCTTTCCCATCTTACGCTCCCACACCATGCGATACTCCACTCGCCTCTCCGATGCCGATGCCCTCCTTTCCTCTTACAAAAATTATTGCGTCAATGTCACCGGAACCGCCGGCCACCCTCTTAGAGGTAACCTGCGGTGTAAGCTGGCGCTGAGCGCGTTGCCAAACGAGGTGTACGATCGTGATTGGGACGTGATCATGATCGACGGGCCACAAGGGTTTTTCCCGGCGGCTCCGGGGAGGATGGCGGTGATATACTCAGCGGCCATGATGGCGCGTGGGAGAAAGAAAACGGGTGTGACGCACGTGTTTCTTCATGACGTGGATAGGGAGGTTGAGAAACAATATGCCAAGGAGTTTTTGTGCATGAAGTTTAGGGTTGGGGGTATTAGAAAGCTTTGGCACTTTGTTATTCCACCCGCTGTTAATGCTAGTGATATCACTCGTGGATTTTGCTGAAATTTTACTTTCTCTTCTTTTATGTATGCCTTTTATTATGAAATACAAAACGTGCTTTTCTTCAAGGATTTTTTATACGTCCTCATGCAACAATAGTATCAATCTTTACCTTGCTTTCAGATAACTAACACACCAGTATAACAAAATTTTGGAAGACAATTGTTGTATATCATATATAGCTTTCACCTTAAAATTATTCATAGCATCTCTTTCCCCACACTCCTTTTCTCTCTTTCCATATCGGAAATAATTTAAAGAATACCCTCTTTGTGATTCAGACAAGGTGTTTCTCATCTATCGTCTACCGAATTGAAATTCTTTCCTTTTCCTTACCTCTTTCAACAAACAATGCGTAAAATAACTTAAAAGTTTATTTATATCATGCATCGATTAGTATTTATTTGAGTTTAAAAAGTCAAATGTCATTTTCAACCATTTTTGGTTGAAAAATCCTCATAGACATAAGGCATGTTTGTGTGTATTTATTTAAAATATTAATATTTTTAAAATTTAAACAAATTGACCGATAATAAATTATATGAAAGAACTTACTTTTGAAAGAAATAACTCTTTTAATTTATTCTTTAATGTGATAACTTGTAAATTTTTTAAAAATTTCTTATACCCACACGCTTTTGGAGCACATCTTTGTTGCTAAGAAAGGCATGGCTTAAAATCAAAAGTTTGTAAAACATTTTTGTTGAGAGTGGGATTTGAACCCACGCCCTTTCGGACCAGAACCTTAATCTGGCGCCTTAGACCAACTCGGCCATCTCAACTTTTGATTTTGTAGGTAATCGTTTAATATATAATATCATAAACTTGTGACCTCGTAAAAGATTCTTCAACAAACCTCCTATTTTTCTGACACAAATTTCAATGCAATACTCTTCTCCATTACTTCTCACGTATACCATTTCAAACGTTTCTGATTTCACATTTTAGTTGTGATTTGGATATGATTTTCAAAACTATTAGTTATAATTTTCACAACCCAAATATGATTCTTTTATTCTTGACGTGTTTCCAAACATGCTAGAACATGTATCATCTGCTTCTAAAGCATTCCCACTAATCTTTAAATAATCATATCTTCTAATTCCCTGTGCCTTCCCAAAATTTTAAATTTCAAAAGTCCAGTTGAATTTACTGCTTACTTAGCAGAAAACCCAATTTTGAATCCATCCGTATGCTTTTAAAATGAAAATGAAAATGAAGCGTACTTTTTGGGGAATGGTTTAACGAATTGAAGTATTATTGCTAACGAAGTATGTTCATTTTAAAAGCATACTGATAGATTCCAAATTGGGTTTTCTTCTAACTAATCAGTAATCTACTTTGATCTTGTTTCTAAATTCTGTTATTCTTATGTACAAGAGCAAATGCGAGTGCAGCAAATGTCACTTCTCCACACAAAAAACACTACGCACATTCAGCGGAATTTATCAAACATTATGCTAAGTATGCAAATGTGGATGTAACATCTCGAGTATTGTTGTCAGCATTTATTTGACAGTTAATTCTTAACCTACCTACTGCCTGCGGGTTTTTTTGTTATACTATGGCGACAACTAACCCTATATAAACTACTCAAACTCCATCCCTAGTGGAAACTAACAAACAGATAAAACTAATTATTCCTTCCATTGATTTAAAAAAGAACATAAATATCCAGCAATTGGCAATAGTACATTTCTTTAGGAATTCAGAAGATTGCTGAAGTGTTATTTGATACAAGGAAATATTTTTTTATTTTTTTTCCATTTTCATAAAAAATACTCAAACTTCATAAAACATTTACACGAGTTATTTCAATTACAAAAGTATCACTGCATGTCCAGTTGTGTTTTAAAAAATAAATAATTCTGTTAATTTATAATTTGTTCCCATAAAAAATGAAAGCATCCAAATACTTTTCCTCTATGGTTTTCGTTCCTCCTTGTATTTAGTATTTCTAGTTCCTTCCTCCATTCTACTTCCCATACACAAATGCTACAATACTGGACCGTGTATAATCTTTCTTATTGGTTGTTCTGTACAGCAAGCGCCTCCCATAGCATAAAAATGTTAACCTTACAGCAGCTCCAATATAGAAATAAAATGAACATAAAATCTGGTAACATAATGAAGAGTGAGGAGGTAAATGAAGTACATAATAAGTGTCCTGAATAGTGGAATTGGCCAACTCAATAAAAATGTCACACAAGCTACACTTGAACCAAAATATCTCCCAATAAAAGGGGTTCATTAAAAGGTAGGCTTATGGGTCTACCTTGGCGCATACAGAGGGGACACCTTTCTTGGAACAATCTCTTCGATCTGCTCAGCTGACAAAATGGATGTCTCACTCTCATAATTTCCGTTTTCCATCTGCTGGTGTAACTGGCAGAAGAAAAGCCAAATGCATCTAATAAATTCATTTTCTACTGCTTTAACCACATTTTCAAAGAAAAACTCCTGAATAGAGATTGGTCAAGCTCCAAAGTCATGCGCCAAAGCAAGCCCAACAAAGTTGAAGTATATATATTTAGCAACATAGACTGACAATTGACCATCAACAACCAAAGTGATCAAATCATTTTTATGAGAAAAATAAGATATGTAATTCAGATGAATTAGCTGAACTACAAACCGAAAGTAGTCGCATTAGCAGATTGCTTAGAAATTTATTGATGAACTCCTAGTCCTATTACCAATCACACCAACACTCAAATATTGAGACCAATTGGCAGCGATGCTTCTAAAGTATCAGCTTAGATGCACCCAAACCAAATACTAAAATTAGTATATAGGTGTTGCTAAGGCTAACAAAATGTTGTAAAATGAATGTAATTAAAATTCAGAGTTGGTGTGTCACAATTGACTACCACTGTTATATTGAAATGAGATCCTGTACTTTGAAAACAGTATTTACCTTCTCAAGGATGGCAGATTGATCATCCAAGTGAAACTTGCGCATGTGCTTCAGCATCTCTAGTTGCTGTAAATTTTTACTCTTTCTATTTTAGTAGCGTAGCAAGTACCATAGAATTCATCAGAAGTCAAATAAATTTCTACCTGTTCCTGTAACTTTTGCTGATTGAGTATTTTTTCTGCAAATTCTTCCTCTCCAAGCTCTGCTTCATCACAGGCCACCTCTTCTCTGCCAAAGGTCATTTCGCATTATGTAGCTGTTTATTAATCCTTATTCCAAATAAAGTCATGTATTGTATTAAGTGTAGGGACAAAAGAAAAGGCAAGCACTAAATCAGAAAATAGAGTTTAGTAGCTTTCAAACAACGAAGTGGCTCTTTTGGGTTAGATTAAATTTTAGGGGAAAAAATTCCAAAACCTCTTGCTATGATTTTTATTATAAGTTGTTTTGAACATAATATAAATTAATTAAAACAAATGCTGGAATGATTACAGCATTTCATAGCTAAGTACAACCCATAAATATCGTCAAAACCTTTCCACTGAGTGCTTGTTTGTTCCTGTTTATTTTTTAAGAAATAGATGTTATTTTATTTCAAAAGCTCGCATAGAAAGCTAGCAAAACAAATAAAACAACTATTTAACCAAATTAAGCTAATTCTTAATGAAACATCCAGGCAAGAATAAAGCATTTCACACTAATTCAAGCTATACTATAAAGTATGAAGTTTATGGCTCCAAAGGATGCAATTGTCATATTCCTTAAATATGGAGGAAACATCAAGCTGGACCATCTTTTCAGTAATAGTATTGGACCAGAAATAGATGAATAGTATCATATTATCACTGAAATTCTACCAGAGGTAATTTACTGCAGAAAATACTGTAGAACTCACTTCCTCCCAACAGAAGAAAATATACATGTGACAGACTCTTTGGGAGGCCTAGACCATCCTGTCCAATCCCTTCACTAACAAATTTCCTGCCTGCTCTCCTTCCCTCCATTCCCATGTATATCCCACACTGCACTGTTTTCTCTCTCCATCATGAGATCCATGTCTCCTAGTAGTCACTCCCTTGCAAGTCATACTGTGCTAACTTGGAGAGTTGATTCGCTGCTCCTCTTTAACATAGTCCTAGACTCCTAGTGCACACTTTAATTGATGGGTTCCAATTATTAAGTCCTTGAAAAGTCATTACAACGCAAAGCCAGAAAGACAGGCATGAAATGACCATTTTCAAAATGATTTGTTCTCACAATTTAAGAGAAAATGTTAACATGGTAAGAAGTGAGTGAAAGCTACAAATAAGAAAGAGAGAACTTACTTTGAAAGGAATTTATAAAACCGAATCATCAAATCCAGGTCATTCTCATATACAGTACTGACTTTTCCCAGGCATGAGATACCAAATCTTGGGTCTGTTGTATAAATTATATTAATATTCATACTAATAACAATGTCAGGATAAAACACTATCAAGTTTGGTTATACAATAATAAAACAGATTCTGCATACAATCATTCCATGTATCATAATGCACAAGTTTAACCCCACAGTTATCTTAAACTAAAATGGCCGGAAAAGCACTGTTAAATACAATAAAAGTCTTAGAAAGAAAGGTCATTCATATCAAATGTGAAAACAGCAGCATTATTAGACTTTATTTCGGAGAAGAAAACACATAGATTCTCCAGAAGGAAAAGAAAGAACCAAGGGCCTAGGAACAACATTCAACCCTAAATTCCATCCAAGCTATACCCCCAACATTTTTTATGGCAAAAATAAATTTCTAAACTATTCTGCATTGGCATGTCTAGTCTAGCATGTTGATATAAAAGTATCGCTGATCGTGTATCTAGTGTCAACTCATTTTCATCCCAAGGAGCAAGAACTAGAAGCACATCATATTTGACCATCAAGAGTCAAAGACGATTTGATCCATTATGTGTTTGATTCTCTTTATGTAAAAAAATGAATACCGAATAATGCTTTAGATGGCTTTTGTATCTAGTGAAAATAAACTTTCAATCAGGGATGCATTGTCACACATATCCATTGATGGCATCCATGGCGTTGCTGCTGCATACACCATAGCCAAGTTTACACAAAAATATCATGATGGCACAGATTAATGATATGAAAAAAATGAGGCACAAATACTACAGAGTACAAACAATTAGTATATCGCAATACAATGAACATACCAACACCCATCTCCAAAAATATCTCTTCCTGTATAGCAGTGGTCACAGCAACAGCTTCCTGCTCATCAGTTATGAATTCCAAGAAACGATAGTGAAATGCATTATATACTGACTTTATCACATAATTTCAAAGGGCAAAAGCAACATCTTAAATCGCCTTGCACTATAATTTTATATATTCAGCATTTAAACATCTCTCCATAAAACTAAAGCCCAAACACATAGGAGCTAATAAAAAAGGATAAGTATACAAAATGTCCCATGTGGTTTGTGATGAATAATAAAAAAGGGCAATCCAATGCACCAAACTCCCACATAGTGGAGTCTGAAGGGTGGATATATATAACCTTATCCCTACAAGCAGAGGGGCTGTTTCCAGAATTTTAATCTTCTAACCTTATTGTTGCACCAAGACTTGCCCTCCTCTCATGATAAATCAGAAAATCAGATCAAGAACAGACGAAGGTTCTAGTTATTCAGCTCACTCTCACACGTTAATGAATTCAAATCAAAGGAAGAATTAACTGCTGAAGAGACTAACAAGCAAACATAGTCAAATTCCTTTAGGGTACCTACATAATTATTATTTTGGACAAAATTTAGGTTTGGTATAATATTATGTTTTTGGTGTTCTTCCATTTCACCTATATAGCCATTTAGCAGCACATATCTTTATTAGGTTTAATTGCACCTTTATTACAATTCTAATCTCAATTAAAAACAGTAATGCAAAAAATATTAACGCAACTACGTCTAATTACTTTTCAATCACAGGCCCATTATACTACCTAAAATCAAGGACGTTTCTGGAATCTAAATATGCGTAACATGAATGGCAAAGCGTTCTTGCATCGAAAATAAGATGTGCAATTTAAACAGAACTGTAAGACAAATTAATAATAGTAAGGGAAGAACAAAGAAGAAATTCACCTGCTTATCATGTACTGCCTCTGCAATCCTTTTCTTCACATCTGCAGATAGATACCAAAAATTCCCAGACGGCGAAAAATCAATCAAGACTAAAGAACTAATCAATCAGAAACCAAAACAAAGTACCTACCAGGTTGGGAAGTAAGAAAAATGAAACGATCGAAAAGTTGAAACAGTTGCTCTCTAGTTAACATTCCAGTACTATTCGTCCCAGATGCCATTGACGAAGCTCACAAACCACAGCACAAAGAAGAGAAACGAACCACACTGTAACTTTGGCGAAACGAATTATAAACCTATTTTATTTCCTCGCAACAATTTTAGGTTCAACCTTTTCCACACAATTCACTTTCAGAATTACATAAAATATTCCAAAATATTCAATATTTAAAGTTAAAGATAACTGTGCAGAAAATTATCATTAATAATATTTACCACCCTCTAAATTGTCTCCAATCAACTTGTTAAGTTACAAAATAGAAAATAAAAAATAAAATTCAGATAAACTGAAAGTATACTTTATCATTCCTGAAGGAGGGATCAGAAACAAACAAAAGAACATACCCCTTACAAAAAATAAAAAACACTGTGACTAAAAAGGTAAAAACACATAAATCTATTTGACAACGGTACCAACACCATAAAATATTACTAGCATTAGCATTCGGTCCTAAAATTAATTCCAATAAATTAAAAATCTTCATCCATCTTAAAGACGTGGGTCCCCCCGTTCCCGTTCAAGCTGGACATAACGGAAGCCTTCTGATACTCGCCCACGCGCTTCTCAAAGAAGTTGGTCTTCCCCTGCAGCGAAATGAGCTCCATCCAATCAAACGGATTCTGCACATTATATACCTTCCCGCACCCAAGCGCGACCAGCAAGCGATCCGCAACAAACTCAATATACTGACTCATCAGGTCCCCGTTCATCCCCACCAATGCACAGGGAAGCGCGTCGCAAACAAACTCCCTCTCAATCTCGACCGCGTCACGCACAATCTCCCTCACGCGCTCCTCGGTGAGCTTCTTCCGCAGCAGGGAGTAAAGCAAGCACGCGAAGTCGCAATGAAGACCCTCGTCGCGGGAGATGAGTTCATTGGAGAAGGCGAGGCCGGGCATGAGGCCGCGTTTTTTGAGCCAAAAGATGGCGCAGAAACTGCCGGAGAAGAAGATGCCTTCGACGCAGGCGAAGGCGACGAGGCGCTCCGCGAAGGAATCGGAGGAGTCGATCCAGCGGAGGGCCCATTGGGCTTTCTTGGCGACACAGGGGATGGTGTCAATGGCGCGGAAGAGGTGGGTTTTCTGTTCGGAGTTTTTGATGTAGGTTTCAAGGAGGAGGCTGTACATCTCGGAGTGGATGTTCTCGATGGCGATCTGGAAGCCATAGAAGGCGCGGGCCTCGGGGAGCTGGATCTCCTTCATGAAGCGGCCGGCAAGGTTTTCGAGGACGATACCGTCGGAGGCGGCAAAGAAGGCGAGGACGTGGGTGATGAAGTGGCGCTCGCCGTCGGTGAGAGAGTCCCAGTGGCGGAGGTCCTGCGAGAGGTCAACCTCCTCCGCCGTCCAGAAGGAGGCCTCGGCTTTCTTGTACATTTCCCAGATTTGGGGGTAGTGGATTGGGAACATGCAGAATCGATCGGGGTTGGGAGCAAGAAGAGGCTCTTCGGGAAATGCAGGCATTGTGGTAAGAAAGAGGGTTCTGAGTTTGATTGGGGATTAGGGTTTGACTTATAGAGGGGAGGGTGAAGGGTTTATATAGGGAGATTTGGAAAATTAGAGCGGGGGATTTGAAAAATTTTTGAGGTGAAGCTTGCGGGAGAAGATGGAGAGGGGTAGTTTGGGGATTTTTTGGGGGGCTTCTTGGAGAAGTTTTGAAAGGTAACGAACGAATCGAGTTTTGGAGAAGATGGAAGGAGGGAATAGGGAGATTTGTTTTGGTGGGAAATTTAGGTTCGCGGGAATTTGAAATTGGAAAGAAGAGTGCGGAGTGTTACTATTCTGGATTTTGGTGAAATTTCAGGCCCTCTTTTTTTTTTTTTTTCTATACTTATCTTATCCGTTAAAATTCAACACTGTCCACGATTTTAGTACATGTTGTATTGTCAACAACATCTTCACACGTCGTTTTATTTATAAATAAAATTAATTTAATTCTATTTAATAAAATATTATTTAAATAATTTCAAATTTTCAAAATTATCTTTTAAGTTTTAAATTTATCTAATCAGATTTATCTAGTAAATTTTAAATTAATCTAAACAAATCTAATAAAATATCACTAAATAGTCACTTATATTAATACACTTTAATATATATATATATATAATATTAACTTTTTAATTATTGATTTATATAGTTAAAGTTATAATTTATATTAATTTTTTAATTATTTTTAAATTTTATACATAAATATATATTAGTAGATATAAATATAAATATTTCAAAAATATATTAATATAGTTATGATTATTAATATATATC
>JAMLFT010001869.1:0-28273 GCA_026544285.1 Pachyrhizus erosus | reverse complement strand
CAAAAAAAAAGAAAATTTAAAAAATCTTTCAATTATTTCAGCAAACTGATTTGCAAAAAGTTACAATGGATTCAAGATCGGTTCATTGAAAATTGCACGACTGTAATTATTGTGCAAGTTTTGGTGATGTATCATCAGATACCAACCTTTATATATTTATCATTTCTAGAGTAGAGTGGATATAATCTGAAGGCTAAAGTCTTGTGGTGAATAGTAGTAGCTGAAATTGTATATGATGGCTTAATAAATATTCAGAATTCTGTTTTAGTTATTTAGGATAACTTCTATAGTCCATTGTAGTGCCTGCTTACAATTTCACATGTAAACACTTGTCTTTTGTTTACCTATTTAATTGATACCTGGATTTTTCCCCATTCTCCTTTTCTTTCTGTGGTTAAAATGATGAAAATTCCGGATCTAGCCTCCTCCCACTCCTCCACTCGTCCAATCTACTTTATTCAGAAATGACTAACTAATCCAGGCTTTGTAGTTTGAGTTACCATCAATCAATCATAAGTTAAATGGGTGTGTATTCGTTTTCTTAAGGATGCAATTCATACATCTATTGAGTAAGGGTCTTTACTGATTTAAGTTAGTCACGGATCCATTACATGCGCTTTGGGAAGAGATGCCTTCAGCTTCATATATGGGTTTCAAGTGTGTACACCCTCATACATCATGTGATAGTCCTTCACATTTATGTGCCTTGAATTTGATGATTTATTATTACTGAGTTCTATTATACTTCTATACAAGCTAAATGGAAATTCTGCTAATTATACTGATCGTTGCTGAATTATCTGTTTGTTCAGGTTGCATATTTTGTGGGAGTTCAAATAGAAGACAGCAATAAAAACGACGATAACCTGTGTTTGAGTCCTGAGAAGAGGCAGCTTAGTGTGGTTGGTGTAGTCAGGGTTGCAGTGAGGAGTTTATCAATGACTGCGGGATCTTCAAAGACGTAGCAAAAGGTTCATGTGAGTTCGTTCCATATAATATTGCCTACTTCCCAGATATATTAATCCATTCAGAGAAATGATCAATCTCAACTGGTGGTTGTTGAGATGATAGAAAGGTCAAAAATTAATTTGTCAAGACAAAAAAAATCCATTTTGTCAATCACTCAATTGTAAGAAAACATTCCGAGTCGAAAGTCTATATAAAATGTATTCTATAACTAAAATCTAGAAAGGAACTTTATTTTCCATAATGTAGCAATAAAAATTGACTTGTACTAATTTCACCTCATCTTTATACTTTATATATAGTTGCAATAGCTAAGTTTTTTCCCCTTGATAAAATTGACATACAGTGACCTTTTTATATTTCTTCTTTTTTTTTTCTTGTTAATTTAGCTATCGAATTGTCAAATTTAAGACGTACTAAACTCACCCCATATTAATTTTAGCAGGATATTAAAGTATATATATTTCTTACTTACATTAAACAAAAGAACGCCTTCACACCCATACTCTGTGTTTATTGCAAATCCTAAAAGACTTGATGCGGATAGTTTTTATGAATATAGAATAAGTTGAATTACAATCCTTATTTTAAAATATCAGAACCTGATGTACTAAAAAAATATATCAGAATATTAATAATGTGAAACTAGAAAGACCTACAGTTAAGTTAAAAAGAAGACAGAGACTATAACCTAAATTATTGACAATTAGAGGGAATAAAATGTATGTTAATATTTTTTAGCTATAATTCATCGAGTTTAAATTAATTTATTTTATATTTGAAATACATTTTTCTTCTATAACCCTTTTTTGGAAGCTATTATATTTAATTTCTGAAAAAAATACTAAATCTTAATATTTTACTTATTTTAAAAAAAGATAATTACTATAAATTTTCAATATATATTTTATTTTAAAAAAAGTTTTCTTAAAAAAACATTAACCCATTGGCCTAGGTATAGTTATTAGAATTTAAAGGAGAGGAGTTGAATTTCATCTTTAATATTTTAATTTTTATTTTTATTTTCTCATAGCATATTATTAATAAATTAACATCTGATAATCACGTCAACATCATATTATAACATTAATATTATTTATTAGAATTACATTATCTTTTATGTCATTTGTTATTGTCATCACAATAAAATTTATTAATTTAAAAAAAAAATAATAAATATAAAAATTTTACAATTAAAATATTTAAAAATTTTAATTTTTTTTTATTAAAATTTAAAAGATTAAAATTGTATAACTATAATATTTAAAGAGAAGTAAAAGTGTATTTAACCTAAAGTAATATAAAATATGATTATACATGTTTAAAAAATATGAAAAAATGTCGCTTCAAAATCTTTTGTTGCATGTGTAACGAGGTGCCAAACTTGACTTTGTTTGGGATACCCAGGACACAAGAAAGAAATTAAAGCTATTAGATGAATTCATTAATTATCCGTTGAAAGCCATAATGAATTCATTCAGTAACTTTATTTTTTTCCAAGGAATCCCGGTAGAAGCTTTCTCTTTTCAGTTTTCAGAAGCGTTATTTTTTCATATTTTTTTTAACATATATATAAACCTATTTTATATAAATTTAGACTTAAAAATACTTTTGGACTCCCTAAACTTGATTTCTTAAATTTTAATTACATAAAAAAATTCATGTATCATAATTATATGATTTTGGTGTCATTATTAATCTTATAAAAAATTTAATAAATTTTATTGATGTAACATTAATAAATAATATGATAACCAAATAGATGTTGATTTAATAGTAATGTGACATGATAATATAACATGTACCATTGTTGGATGGACATTTATTTTATATCAATTTTATGGTTGTGTTGATTTCACCAACGTAAAATAAAAGAATTTTTTATATTAAATATTAAACTAATATAAAAAAAAATCTACATTAATATAATTTAAATCAATTTAGAAAGTGGATTTTTTTACATTGCAAGTTTAACCCGTGTAGAATGTAACATTCTACCTCGGTTAAAATTGTAACTGATGTATAATAGCTTTATGTCTTTCCTGAAACCCACTCCATGATAGCCTCACCAGCAAAGCCTTGATATCAATTATATCATTCTTGTCAGCAGTTAGAATCGTAAAAAAGAACATCATTAATATGTAGAATCCATTGAAGGGATGGTAATAACAATTAATAAATAGACATAACAACACTGGCATATTGAATAAATTAAAGGATCATTCATCAAATCAGTCAGTCAGTCAGTCACTAAATAAATCATATGAATTTATATAGGTGACTTAATGTTTAAGATTATGTATATATAAAATTTTACGTTGCATATTTATCAGCTGTGTGTTGTGGTGAAGTAGTAAGGCGCATATCATTAAGGCATTCATGTATACACGTTTGAATCTTTATGTATTATATGTATATATATATTTCTCTCCAGGTGTCATTGAGCATCAGATGACCTAATATATTTTGTATTTGGGTCGTGTAATCATCAAATCTTAGTTTGAGTCATAATAACTTATAGTGAATTATATATGATAGCAGTAATGAAAAAATAGGAGGAAATAATTGGGAGATAAAAGTTGATTTTAAAAAATTGATGGATAACTTAAATAGAATAGAAAATTCCCAAAAAACATCAAATGGGAAAGAAAAAGATGTACTCCAGACAGGCCAAAATGAATAGGTGTCCGTCCGTTCGTCTTGGTAATCTATATACATCCACACATACGATTTTTCCTTTGAAATTCTAAAATGACCGTTTTGTCCAAACCATAATTTTGATCTCAACCGCCTGACTTAACCTGAACCCAAACCGCAGAGCTCGGAACTCCTGCGTGCACAATAAAAAGCATGTAGTACCCAGGCGGGGCAACAGCGAGCGAGTGTGGTCCACGCGCCACAACCTTGTACTGATACTGCGCCACCTCCTGAACCGCCACCACATCCAGCAATAACACCCTCTGATTCATAGCGAACGAGTGCGTCGTAAACGAGGGCGCCACCAACGTCACAGCCACCCCTCCCTGGCTACGGTACTCCTTCAATGAGAAGGTGACCGTAAACACCCTCCCATACGACGCCGTACTATTGGCAGCCTCAACATCAACAATAGAGGGTTTCAACTTCTCAAATTCCGCGCTCAAATAATCCGGGTAATAGGCGTCCAAACTCAGCTCTGTCGGGTACGGGTTGGCCCGAAAATCATACAGTCTATGGGGGTTGCTCCCGCCCACTAAAACCCTGCCATCTGGCAGCAGCACAGCGGAGGAATGATACATTCTTGGAGTACTCGCTGGTGCCAATAACTGAAACCGCGGAAACGGATCAGCCAAACCGGGTCTATACAAAACCGGATACAGAACCGGGTTCGCCGCGTTTTCCCACCCGGCGGTTCCATTCATCGCACCGTTCAAAATAATCACATTCCCAGTAGGAAGCAAAATCATATCAGGCATAACCCTCGGCATCGGCATCACTTCCATAACCCATTCAGGATTCGAATCCATCACTCTCAGCCTCCCGCACGTTCTCGAAGCTTCTAGAAATATTCTTAACTTGTTCGCCAAGGTAAACGCGCCGGGGTAAGCGCCGCCGCATATCATCACCTCGGCCTCGGGTAAACGTGTTCCGTTAGTCCCGCTCAGGTTTAACGGGAGCAGAACGGAGGAGGCGGTGCTGGGGTAGTTTCTTTTTTCTTGGCCGGGGATGATGGGGTAGTTACGGAGGACCTTGTTGGAGGTGTAGTCGAAGAGGATGGAGTTGCGGTTGGCGAAGATGAAGAGGTTGCCGTCGGGGAGGAGGTGCAAGAAGGGGTAAAGATTGTTCTCCTCGCCACGGAGGGGGTCGCGGGTGAGTTTCAGGAAGGGGAGGAAGTGGAAGGACGCGTCGTGTTTGGGGACGAATTCATAGGTGAAGGAGTTGCGGCCGCCCACGACGATGATTTCGCCGTTGGGGAGGATTTGGTTGGAGGCGTACCAGCGGCTTGAGGTGAGGTTGCTGTAGGGGATTTCTTTCCAGTCGCAGGTATTGTGGGCGGGGCAGGGGGTGAATGTGCGGAGTTTGGTGTAGCCGTCGTTGAAGCCGCCGGTTTGAAAGAGAGTTCCGTCGGGGGAGAGGGCGCCGGAGGAGCACCAGGCGTCGGTGCGGAGGGTGAGGGGCCGGAGGGTGTTGGTGGAGAGGTCGTAGAGGACGGAGTGGGCGGTGCAGTCGAGTTTTAGGGCGAGGTCGCGGGGGTTGTAGCGGCAGCGGTGGTGGGAGAGGGAAATGTTGGAAGGGCCGAAGTCAGTGCGGTCGAAGATCACGACTTTGTTGTCGTACATTACCTGCATGTGCATGGCGGATATGCCTATGCTGCGTTGCAGCTGAACCCAGTGCCCACCAGTGGTGCTTGTTCCCTCTTCAAGTGTCACTGCAATGTTGAAGAAAATGCTGAGTTGGAGAAGAAAGAAAGATGAGGCGTTCTTGATCTTGAACGCCATTGTGCTTTGCTTATATGATCCTGTGTTTTTTTTGTCTTTTCCCAACCATATATATACCCAATGATTTCCTTTACTCTTTGTATATAACACAAGGCTAGGCCAGGCTACTTACTCAACTAGTTATGTTCCTACTTTCAAAATTATATTTACTTTTTCTTCTTACATTTACTATCCTTCTCAGGAATGGGAAAAATGTAGTGGTATTATGTAATAAAAGATAATTAATAGTACAAGTTTAATTCTCTTCTGTCTTCACGTCTAAAAATATTTAAAGGAAAAATAGAATGAAAAAACAAATGATGGAGGAATAACGTCTTTATTTATCATTATTTATTACTATCACTTTAAATTTAAATTAAAAACTCGATACTTTCTAACTCCATCTATTTTCGTTAACTAATTATTTTTACACGCATATACAAAAGAATTTAAATTTAAAGAAACAACCTTCTGCTGTCGAACTTTTGTGTTCAAAATTATTTTCTTATATATAAATAGTATAACCTATTAAGTAGAGAGGCCATTATGAGAATTCTAAGTTATGAAAGTAAATATATAATCATACTGGCCTATACGTCAATGTTTATAATTCCAATAAAACTATGGGTTTTAATTTTTTTACACAACTTTTACATATATTCTCTCTTTCTATCTGCTTCTTATTTGGTTTTTCCATCTTGGAAAACTCGAGATAATATTGAGTTCTTAATGAATGGGCTGCATTGAGATAATATTGACTATATATATATATATAAAATCGGTTTTAAAAAATAATTATTAAAAATAGGATGTACTTTTTTACAGTTATTTTAACTTGATTTCTCTTTATATATATATATATATATTAAGTGAGAATGTCCTATTTTTATACGAGAATATGAATTAAAGTTATGAACTATTATATTTTCTTAATAATAACCAAAATTAAAATAAAGGTCATATAACTTTTATATAATCATGTGACTTTAAATATCTTTTACGTTCGAGTGTCCATGTATAATCGTCTTGTTAAAATTTATTTATTCATTTTCATATAAAAAAATGCATTGTCAACCTCTACACATTCATGTGCAATTTAGCATTTTCTACTAGAATATTAGAAAGTAGATTTTGAACCTTGTTAGAGCATGATGCATGATATAATTAACATGTTCTTTTCACATAATTGAATTTGAAAAGGCTTAAAGCATCTTATATTTGATAATAATTACAAAGTAAGGAAAGTTAGGTAAATTTGTCTCTCAAGATGGCAACTAACTTAGCAATGATTTGACTATCTTGGTTGGGCTTATGAATCAGTTAGTTAATTAATAAAAGCATGATGCGAATTAAAGGAGCATGAGATCTACACAATTAATTGTAGATGTAATTAGTGTTTCTGTTTGCCTGTTGTTTATTATCTGAATGATCAAAAAAGAAAAAAAAAATCGTAGCTACGAGTTGAAAGTGAAATTATGAATTGTGACTAATTAGGAGTGTGTGCAGCGTCTGCATGTTGGTTAGTAAGGTCAACGTTACAAGTCTTGTAATGACTCTGTCTCTGACCAAATGGGGTCACAACCTTTTTGTGTTTTGCAGCAAATCACACACTTCAATTGGAAACTTTGACGGTGGTGTCTGCAACTGATATCATATCTGACTACATTCACTAGCATGGACCAGTTTTGTCTATTTAGAATAGAATCGCGCTGCACTCACCTTACATAACATTTATGAAGCATGATATAAATTGAATTAAATAGAATCTACCTAAATTTTACTATGGGTAGGCCATCTCCACATGTGCCACAAACAGATGGGAAAATCAGCACCCCCATTAATACAAGATATGCTGATTCGATGGCTGTAAACATTTTCTGTGCATGCAAGCAGTGGCCTGAAAGGTGATGCTTCTGCAAATTGATATTTTTGAGGGACCATGGCTGCTTCTTCTTTTCCCCCACCCATTAGCTGGCTAGGTTCATTAAAGGAAAAAATGGCCTGCCAATTTCTAATTTAACTCAAATATTTTTACTTTAGAGAGTTTTATTCTGGCATTTCTTAGTTTTAACTTTTATGGTTGGTTATGGTGCATGTTATGACCATGATCTATGCGTATTAAATCTAGGGCATGACAGGTACGACTAGAGATAGGTTAGATTAAACAGAGCTTTCTATAAAGAGGTTTGGTTTATTTAAAAAATTTTAAATTTGAGTCTAATTTATTATTTATTATAGGTTTTACTTTTAGGATTGACATGACTTATTTGAAAGTGTTTAGTTTATTTAAAAACTTAGTTTATATTAAAAATTTATATAGCTTTAACTTATCTTTATATAGACTAATAAATTCATAAATCTTTGAAATTTTTTTATGTAAAATAAATTATAATCAATAAAAATTAAAATCTTTGTTACTTAAAACATAAGACAAAAATAAAAAATATACTAATTAAATTTTATAAAAGTCAAATCTAACAAAAAATACAAATTTATTAACTTTATGATAACTTAGTTAAAAAACTTATTTTATAATAAGATGTCTAAATAGAATATAAATTTATTACTCAATTATTTTATATGTTTGAATTTTATGTCAATCAACATGCCTAATATTTTTAAAAGATAAACAAATGTATGATTTAAATATAATAATAATAATACAAACAAAAATATATAATTTATATTTGGAGTTTGTTAAGGTATGAATTCTTGTTTTTTCTAATATGAATATGTTAACAAGTTACATCATTAATGTATTTTTTTAAAAATTAATTATACCTTGCTAATGTATTCATGCTAAAAAAAGAATTCTATATTAGTAAATCTCACAAACATTTATTAACATACACATATTTATGGTTTTTGTATGAGTGTGTTAGTAAACTATATTATTGATATATTTTAAGATAATATGTAGTTATATTTTACTGACTATTTATACTAAAAAAATAGGTGTTCATGTTACCTAATCCTTTTATATTTACTTAAAAAGGTCACTCTATTAGATCTAAAATACTTTAAAATAACTTGAAACTTGACTTTTTAACCAAATAAACTTCTATAAAAGTTCGAGCTTGACTTATTTTCAAAAAAACCTAGTCAAGCCTAGGTCTAATGTAGGCTAGGCCATAGACCTTTATGAATCAGCTTAGTCAATTCTCACCCTTAATGAAAAGTAAGTAATTTTATTATAAATAAGTCAAAATGTAAATATTTAGATAAAAAAATTATTTATAGTATTTTAATAATTATTTTTTTAATACGGAAGGAGACACAAAAAGAATAAGGTTATGTTTGAAAAAATTAGTTGAAAAACTAGTTGATAACTGAAAGTCACTAAACTAACTTATTAAATTGTAAGTAATAGGTAAAATTATCTATTGAAGTAATTAAAAAAATATAACATGATAGAAATTGACAAAATTATTTGATATTTTATATATAATTTAATTTTATTTTATTGACAAAAGAATATTTTTAGGATGTGTATAATTTTAGTTTTAAATTATATTTAAATACTTACCATTTTTATTTATAAATTAATTATTTTAATCATATTTATGACTTTCAATTATTATACCTTTAACATATTATATATTTTTTATTATTCACCTTATATTATATCTTAAAATATTTCAGTCAAATTTAAAATAAAAAAATAACATACTTTTAAGTAGACATCACACTTAAAAAATATTTTTTAAAAAAATATTATTTAAACAATAATTTTTTTTAATTTAAACAAATTGTTGGAGTAAAATATACATATTGTTTTTTTTAACTTCAAGCTACATTCAATCCCAACTATATTTTAAAATAATTTGAGTCTAATAATTTTTGCTTACAACCTTCTTTTTTATAAGTTTATACAAGATAACATTATTGTTATCTTATCCTATATTTGATAGAAAATAGATAATTACAAATAATAGTAATAGTGACGATGATAACTAATGTTTTAAAAATTTAATCAATTACTGACTCAGTCAAGATACTGAATAATTAAATTACTAGTTGAACTAATAGATCACTTATTAAATCGTATGAACCAATCATAAGAAATATAAAAATTAGAATATATGTTTATATATATGTATATATATATGTTATCTTTCATAATAATATAACAAATAGATAAGATAGCTTAGTCGCATATAAATTAGATTATGATTGTATGATTATGGGATTGATTTTTTTTTTTTTGTAGTGTTGTTTTTACATTTTCATTAAAAGCAACATACATCTCAGCCAACATGTCATCAATTTAAAAAAAAATAAAAAAACTTAATTGCTTTAACTGGTTTGTTAAGGATGATAAAATTTCTTGTACTCATAAGTGCTCGTCCAAATTCATCCTAATTTTGACAAAAAATACCTACTTCAATAGGACACGAGTATAAATACGAGTATTATCCAATATTTTAAAATGGGGACGAATATGTAACTATCCGCTACATATCTGTATCCATATCCATCCTTAAAAAATTAATTATTATATCTTTTTATTTATTTAATTTTTTATGAGATATGATATTTTTTTAATTATAATAAGTTAAATTTGTATTATAAATCAATGCATTTTTATGATTTATTCAATTTAATGATATATAAAATTAATTTTAAATTTAAATCTAGTAAAAAATATATAAATATATAATTAAAATTATTATTATTATTATTTTAGTTAGTGCTAATGGGACAGGAGGGATATACTCAACCTCGAACAAAGACAAAGATGAGTAAAAGAATTTATTCTTATTAAGAACATCATACTTATCCTCACCCCACTCCATTCTTATGCCTATGATCCGTGCAACGTCGAAATTTATTGATTAAACCTATTATACGACCAATTTGATGATGTTACACTTGCGTTAAGTACATATCCTATCAATTATATAACTTGATTCAATAAAAAGTCTGAATCTCAATATAATTAGTTTACAAATTAAATTGAGTTAGATTTTATAACTATAATGACAATAATAATGATTATAAAGATGATGATGATATGATAATAGTAACGGTAATTACCATCATAAGAATGGTGGTAGCAGTTAGATTTGAAAAAAAATTCCGTTATCTGAAATTGATCCAACAACTGCTCCTTATTCAATCCATTTTAAGCTGGTTTAATGGATTGGATTATTTTACCCCATCCATATTTTGGATCCATTTACATATCCGAAATCCATTACTTTTTAATACAGACTTTTAAGTGGATACTAACAAATCCAAAGTCCATTTGGTTTAAGCCGAATCTAAAACCAACCTTTAAAATCGAAAGTCCATTTATCTTTTGAGTTCGACATTCATCACTAAAATGAAATTGTAGTTGAAATATTAAATCCTAACGCTTAATCGCCCTTTCAATCATGCTCCGCTCTCTCAATCGAAGAAATCTCAATTCCTTCTATCGTTCACATCACAATCATTTTGCATTTCTATTTTTAAGTCTCTGTTCAAATTTGATTTTGCGCCTTTGATTTTCTATCTCTAATCGCAGCTTCTCTCAATCTAAGGTAACGATAACTTTTCTCTTTTGCATGTACTTTATAGACGTGAAATAATCTACCTACAAATCTCATTTTATTTTTGCTTTGTTGTTTATAATTTCGATCCTATGGCCTTGCTATGTTCATTTGATTTGATTTTTTATTTTCTTATTCTAAATTCCTAGTATCTAAATGATTAAGGAAGTGGCCAAGGACAAATGCAAGATTGGATATTAGGAGGGTTAATTACAAAATTTAAGATTTATCTAATAAATATATAAGTATTATTATTTATAATTATGTGTTTTTCAAAATGATTAAAGAATATACAATAAAAAATATTTACATTGAAGATAAATTAAACATTTTTTTATAAAAAAATAATATTACAAATGTAATTTCACATGTCACCATTATTTGCTTTTCAATACCTGTTTGCTTTTTTAGAAAGTTTACATGATAGCATGTTTGGACCATACACTCCATGTTCAAAACACGATGAAGTTTCTTAGACAATGACAATAAGTTAAGAAAAAAAATGAGAAAGAGAAAATAAAACAAAAAGTAGTTATGAAAATAGTAATAAGAAGAAAATATTTGTCAGTATCATTTCAAAATTTAAATTGTCAATCATTTATATAATATTTATAAGTTTGTTTATTGAGTATTGACAAAAATTAATAAATAATTTTTAATTCTCAAAGTAACTGTAATTAATTAAATAAATGTAAAAGGAAAACTAATAATATTATTTGATTGCAAATAAATTTTTTTATAGTCTTTAAAATAGTAATAGTAGATTATAAAAAGAAAAAAACTATAATGTTGTCTAATTAAAATGAGAAAAAAAAGTGTGTGAGGTTTGTAGGGAAATAAATCAATTTAAAATTAAAGATTATTTATTAAATTTGCAATGAGATAAACTTATGCACACTACATTAAACTATAATATTACATCAATATTATGATTAAATCAATATAAAAATTATAACTTTTAAAATAAATTACATATAATGAAAAGAAAGACTATTATTAAAAAATAAATAATTATACTTAATATTTTATCTAAAGAAAAATATAATTATTTTTTTAATAAAATTATAAAATAAATGACTCTTAAAATTTTATTATTTTCATAATTGACCCCATAAATAAAAATGTTATCGTTATAATGCATATATTAAAATTAACTATCATATTTTAAAAATGATTCCAATATGAATTTGATTCTTTAAAATATAAAATATTTTTATTTTATTATTTTTAAAAATTATTTAATTTTTAAAAATTTAATTCTTGTTATTGAATAATTTTTAATTTTATTTATTGTAATTTGTTAAATAATAATATAATAATAATATTGATAACACAACAACTTAATATATATTAAAATAAAGAGTTTGATAGTTTATTGGAATATCAAAATTATTATTATATCATCTTTTAATATTATTATTTAATAATAAAGATTAAAATATTTTTAAAAAATTAATATAAAAATGAAAAAAATCTATCTTTAGAATCAAAATTATATTTATGCCTTTAAAAATTATAATAATATAAAAATTTAAAGAAAAATTCTAGCTGCATTGAGTTCATTATATATATGAATAATGTTTTTAGAGGAATCGAATTCTTTGTACCTGATTTTGACAGCATATTGCTGTTATGAAATTAGTTTGCAAAATCAAATTTCACTTGGAAAGAAATTTGAACAGGAAAAAAAGCTTTGGGTGAAGGGAGAGGCCCCTCACTGGTTTCAATAAAAAAGAGAAAGTAAAAAGGAAAAAATGAAGATATTTGATTAAAGAAAAACAACGAAGTGAAAAAAAAGAGAAAAAGAAAAAATGAATTAAAATAAATAAAAAATAATACAATAAATTTTGCAAAATTTAAAATTATATCTCATCTAAATCATTTCTACCAAATGCATAACTACATTTTTATCTTACAAAATTGTTTCTGTCTGCAGAAACAAACACACCTTTAAAGTGCAATAGGAAGCATGACGGTGACAACGGTACTGTTGATAATAGTTGTTGAGACGACAAATAGTTTAAATAACTAAAACATTAAAATAGTTAATTAACATGTTACTAAAACATAATTTAAAGAACTAATTAAACAAATTAATAAAATATTAAAATAATAAATTACTAAAAAAATTAATCACATCCCTAAAACTGGGTTTAAATAAACAACTAAATTCTAACATTTAAATAAAAGCTTCATAAAAAATTAATAAAACAATATTAAAACATAATTTAAACAACTAGTTAAAAAAATGATAAAAATATTTAAATAATAAATACTAAGAAAGTTACTAAAATAAAAAAACAAATATCCAAATATTTAAATAACTAATTTAAGTAAATAAAAAATAAAATAAAAAAACATCTTACTTGCGGCGACATGCTTGGGGGAACCACGGTGAGATGGGGGGAAGGGGAGAGTGAACAATGGGAGTTTGAAGAAATGCAGAGTTTGGGAGAGTGAACCAAAGAAGGGAGAGGGAAAGGGTGAATAGGGATAAGAGTGAAATTTCACAACTTCTTTTTAAAAAGAAAGGGGTGAGAAATGAGGATTGTGTGGTGGGAATAACAAAGACCTGCAGGTTATTGGGCTCTAAACCTACGGTCACAGGGTGGCTGTTTCTTATACCATATTTTTTTATTGTGCAAGTATTATTTATCTCTTAATTATTATTTTAAAATTACTTTTATTTAAATAGGTTGAACATGGCATTTTTATTTTGGAAAAAACTAACTACTACACTCTTTTAACATTGAATTTCAAAACTGATTTAATCACTTGTAATTTTCCCGGATGTGTGTCATTATTTCTTCTGAAACTTTACTTTTAGAATATAGTAGCACTTTTCTGCAATTTTAATTCAGAAATACATTAAACATTCCTTTGAAATTAAATTTTTAAAAATGATTAATAAATCTGTTCTAAAATTAAACAAAACTAATTTTAAAACAGCAATTAAAAAGATAAAGAATGGTTGAATTAATAAAAAAGATGGCACAGAAAAACAATTCCCTAATCATAGACATGACAGGCTTGCTTTTGATCCTATTCGTCAATGGTAAATTATAGATTGCAAAAACTCTTATTTAAATGCCTCACAAATACTTATAAACCAACAAAGTGCCTCTCACCAAGGCAACGTAAGACTGATATCTTAAAATTTTTTTCTTTTTAAGATATACGATAATCTGATAATTATGTTCAAACCCTCAATATCATGGTGTGATTACTCTCCCAACAAGTAATTTTGAAATACATAAAAAAAAGCATTAAACAAAATACTTTAGTTATATTTTGTTGCCTCTGTTTTGTTTTAGTTGCAACTTTGCTTTTATTATTTTAATATGAGGGTGATCTCGTTTATTTTGTTATATCGTCTCATATTCACAACGTGAAAAAACCTACGATAAAGATTGGCTTATACACCAATAAATCGTCCCCAACACAAGTTGGTTAATAATCATGTTGCTCTCACTATTGATAAACGAAAGAGTTAGAATGATTACACATGATGCTATATCCCTATTTTTGTTTCTTTTTCTGTGTTGTTGCTATTCTATTATTCTAGCACTTATATATAGGATATCCCAATGCTATTTGGATTGGGGTAAATGCTGTGCACCCTGTTGAACACAACTCCAGCACAAGACTGGCTTGGCCAAAATTTGATCAATGAACTCTTGAACTCATATGCTCATTTAGACCATATGAAAGTTTCTCCTATGGTTTATTAATTATTAGCACCTATCCCTCTATACTTGTACCTGGTAGCCCAATAGAGGTAATGTAGGAGGTTCAACCCACTTAGCATACACATGAGCCAATAGAACCTCTCTAGGTGATAGTGGTTAAAGTTGGCACCAGATAGCCATGGTTTGTGGGTGCTGTTTCCAGTGATACTGTTTACTATAGATACAATCACTGAACTTAGGTAGTACCCCATTGCCAAAGAAGCCCAAGAAAGAGATGTGGCCAAGGATCTCATCCTTATTGGTGCTTCTGAGAAGAAAAATTCCAACAACCCAGCTAATGTGAAAAGATCAGCAGATCCAAGGAATAAGTACTGAAAAGCAATCCATAAGAATGTGATAGGTAGTGGTTTGGTTGGATCATCAAGTAGGCCTGAGTGAGTGGCCACCCTTTTCCTTTTGATTTCAACAAGAGCAGCCACTGCCATGGCAACTATAGAGAGTACTAATCCAAATCCAATCCTTTGGAGGTGAGTGATGCCCATTTCTGATTTGGTTGCTTTCCTAGTGTAGGGAATGATAATGTGGTCATAAATTGGTGCTAGGATCATGATGAATACCACAGGGAAAACTGGTAATGAAGATGGTGGCACCTTTAGGGAACCAAGCTTGGTGTTCATTGTGGCAGCTTGTTCAACAGAGAATGTGGACAGTTGAGCTAGGCAACAGTTAAGAATGATGGTACAAGCAAATATGGGTAGCACTTTCAGTACTACCTTGACATCTTCTACTTGTTGTACAGTGCATTCCAATGATGAATACCTTGGCTTGTTTGTAACTGCTTTGTTAAGAAATTTGAGGTGGCTTGTTGGGCTTTCAGTTATTGTGCTTGCTTTTACAGTTTCTTGTTCTGATGTCATTCTACCTGAGTGTGGATTAGAAGGGCTTGAAGCCATATTCACAACAGCGCTGCTAGTGTTTTTGTAGCTGCAGCCATTCAGTAAAGCAGCAACAAGAACCTGCTCAAATTTAAAACAAAGAATACATCATACTAAATTACTCATAAAGGCATATAAGGCAATAATGGGAAAAAAAAAATGGAAAATAGGTTATCTTATAAGAGTAAACAGTTAATGTACTCATAATATAAAAACTTTTATATGTAAAATAAATTTGTTGAGTTTTATAATAATCATTTTAAAAGTTATCTTATCTTAATTTCTAATTTATGATTGGTTGAGAATATGAAGTACAAAAATTAAACTAAACTCATTTTATAAACTAATAATATAATTTGAGTAGAGGTCGGTGCAATGTAAGTTACCTTTAAAATGGTTGTAAGTGGACTTCCTGAAGGAATCTTGTTCTTGTAAGTAGCTGAACCGGCCAAGAAGACTGGAATAGATACAAATATGCTAATAGTAGATATTGCAAAACCCCATTGCCACCCCTTGTTGTCTTCAATCCATACTACAAAAGTAACTGCAATAAGGGCACCACATGATAGGCAGAAGACAAAGTAGTTGAAGAAGGTTGATCTTTGCGTCCTTCCAGATGGGGTGGTTTCATCAAATTGCTCACCACCATGTGCTGGCAGTGATCCCTTGATTCCTCCAACCCCCAGAGCCACCAGATAGAGGCCAGCAAACAGCATTGCTGCTTTGCCACCATTAACTTCTTGACATGGGGTGTCTAGGCCACACTTCGGTGGCTTTAATGAAGGATCGCGAGCTTGGATGGTGAGTACAATCAAACCCTGCACAAAAAGTCCATGTTCCTTAGCCATGTAACATTTTGCAATATAACAAAGCATAAGAAAAATGAAAAATGTGCCAACATTCAGTTGATTTAGTTTCTCCATGCAACATCTCTGATAGAATCTCATGTTCACAGTTTCAAAACTTAAAAGAAGGATTTTTTTTACTCTATACCACGAGTATTATTTATAAGAAACAAACCTCTCTGAACCAGAACATCCATATTTTAAGATAGGGCTAGGTCTTGAGACAGTTTTTTTTTTTTTTTTTTTTCATATATAACACTCAAATTATTAACTCTAATCCTATTAAGGAATCATTTGATTTTGGAATTAATTTAATACCATTAAATGTAATTGAGATTTATGCCGAAAACAATTTCAATTATAAATTTTGCATTCAAACGTGTGCTACAGTAAAATAAATTGATTTTAAGTGTAAATAAAAGGATCAGACCCTAAATAGGATTAGCCACATGAATGAAAAGACGTTAGTCACCTTATTTTATGCTTTCTCCGTAATAGTCATTCAATTCTAGAGGCCATTAACTCTAACAATATCTTGCTTCCTTTTTTTTATTTTTCTTGGGTCATTAATTTTATGTTGTTCTAATTGATAACCTCATCTGTTTTGGGCCATCATTATGGAAAGGGCTTTTATAGAAGGCCCAATTTGATGTAACCCGCCAACTCCAAAGTTTACTCCAAAACATGAGCCCAATTTGATTTACAATACAACTAAAAAGCTGCAAGAAAATATCAAGTGGTGGGTACCACTACCAAATGTTGGATATCAATGCACATGGGCATTGCGTTGATCGCATTAGTGACACCTACCCCATCTTTTCTCCTCTGTTTTTGCTTAGAGAACGAAAGCAAACCAATAAAATATCACAAATTTTGCCCGCGGATATGCTTTTGGACTACACATCATAACTCGTAAGTGTCCCTAGTGCCTACCATTCCTCGAATATTTGACCAATAAAGAATGGTCTAGTACTATATACAAAAGTGTGTAACATAAAACAAAACAAGGTCCTAGGCCACGTGTCTATGCCTCTATTCTCACCTCAGTGTCTGGACAGTGCACGGACAAGGACGTATTATAATCCACTATTAACATTTAGTCATGAAATGTCACTATGATATGTTGGCATTTTAATTAAGTTATAATTTGTGCTATGTGAAAGAGTGGTGATAATGGAATGGATCATCAACACTACAACCACACACGTGGTTCACAAACTTTTTTTGCTAAAACTATGCATGTATACGAACTTGCCATATATGTGCCTTTAAGACTTCTAGAATATATAAATTTTAGAAAATAAAGTCTTCTAGAATAATAAAACAAAGACATTAAGACAAGGTGTTCATTATGAAAATCTTTTACCACAAAGGTTACAAGGGCCATGCACTGCTAAAGGTAGAAATGGAAGTTAGCTACTTGACATGATATACCAAATATTAATGAAAAAAATATTAAATCAATTATTTGGTGTTGCTAAGTTGTGTCCAGTCTCAGCACTCATGTTCACGCCCCTTAATATGCATACTTTTTTCTTCTTTTTTTATTTCTTAGGAATTTGTCGACGAATTCCCAAGCTGAGCTGTTGAGGCTTTTGATCACACGTTACAAATTTTTATTAATATTCACTTGACTATTAAGCAGTTCACAAATAATAGCGTGAAGTGAAAATGATGTCTTAATTAATTTGAACTCACAGATGTTATTATCCTGAGTTCATGTATTCAGATTGTTTATTGTTCCGTCACAAGTTAATGAGCGTTGACTTAATGACCACGTTTTCCTCTTGTGTTTTTTATTACTCCTTTTGGTTTTTATATTTTCTATTTCAAATAAACATTTCTATTTACCTGTCTATTGAAAATTTTAAAAATATTAATTATTATACTTTTAATTATGTTCTCGTCACTATTTATTTTTAAATAATTTACACACTCATAATAAATGCCAGAGTAACAGCTGTGGAATTCATATTAAAAAATTTAAAATAATTTTAGTATAAAAAATATATTACTAATTAATTTTTTAATATGCGTGCTATATATCTGCTTAAATAGATAAATTAAAAGAAATGAATAGAGTAAAAAGATTCTGGTCAAACATCTCAGTGAAAAAAAATGTTAGTAGAACATGAATTTTATAGCTAGAAAAAGTTAGAAATATGGTTCTTAAATATTTTAATTATAATTGAGAAAAGAGGATGAGTTGTCCAATAGTTACAAAGAGTAAGTGATATCATGACACGTAATACTATGGGCGAGATTTGAGGATCCAAAACGACAAAAGTTGATGCACTAAACAAAGGGGTCCTAGGCACTTGAGGAAATTAAATACGTTGCATGAAAAATAATACGTGGGTCCTCTTTTATTTAATAAATCAAAGATATGCTAACAAGTCTTTTAAAGATACTTTTTAAAAGAATCAAAATAATATAAAATTATTTAATACATTAAAAATTTTATTTTCTATTTTAAAATAAATTAAGCATTCTATATCATGCTCATGTATATGTATAATTTCTCTTCTCACATCTTTACTTCATGTAACACCAAAATCATATTATAAAGCAAGACAAAATCTCCTCCCACCAACATTATTTTATTTCCTCCACTCCATTAAGTAAAAGGATAAAGTCGTCGGACACTAACAGCCATATTATGTGCCCTTCCCATTTAAATGATGTTGTTAGATGCTGACCACAAGATCAATTATATAAATATGTGCATCAAACTCATGCATTACTTTTTTCTCTCTCAGCTACTCCAATTCTTCTGTGTCACCATTAAGATTGCGAGTTCAAGGTTATAACTTATAACATATAATAGTAGACATATTTTATAATATTTTTGGGATAAAATGAGGAGAGACATAAACCTATGTAAATGATTATGTATCTTTTGTCTCCCCCCATTTTGTACCCCAAATTAATAAATATTCTTGACTTGGTCTGTTGACTTGTATCTTATTGGGCATTCATGCAATTCACAAATCATAAGGTTTTTGTTAGACCAAGTGGGAAAGGGAATGCAGCAAAAGAAAGGGAATCCAGGGTTGGATAAGTGTTTTTAACACCATTCACATTTTCAATTCTCCAATGAGAATTTGGTTGCACCATTTGATTTTGATTCAACCCTACCCTCCAAGTTGCCAAAGCGTTGCAACTGACTCTTATTCCGGTAGACATGTCACATCCTATTTCTGGACACGTGTTCTTTGAGTCCCCCAGAAAAAAAAATTGAAAATCTCCTTTTTTTTATTAGGTCATTTATCTTCTCCTTTATAATAAATATGAAATAAATTATATATAATTAACATCAAAGTAAAAGAGACAAACACAAAATTTGATTTCCCTTTTCCTTGAGCAACATAACATGGGAAAGGAAAATCAATAGGTGCAAAAGCTAGGATGAGTTTAAACAAAATAAGGTAACTTAGTAGGTAGGTTTGAGTTGAGTGAGAGAAAGTCGCATACACATATACATACAAAAACACGAAAACACACACAAAACATTAAGTGATATCATCATCACATGGAGCAAAAGTTGAAGTGTAATAATGCGGTGGCTTACCAGGAACTCAATAACTGCACTTATCAGGTAGACACGATAAGTGGTGAAAAAGGCATCGGATAAGAAACCACCAAGAAGGGCAAGAAGGAAAGCCGTTCCCATGAAATTAGTGACATTGTTAGCAGACTCTGAAGGAGACATGTGCATATACTGCTTCAGGTACAAAACCAAGTTGCTAGCATTGGCCAAAAACGCCAGATTCTCCAATATCTCCGCCACTGCCCAACACAACAACCTCGGAATCAATACTTGACATATCACAATAAATTGTCTTACATTAAATTTTATGATATGATCATTTTATATTATCTTGATGGTAAATTACTTTATCTTTTACTTTTTTTTTATATGCTCCAATTGGACATGGCTTAAGATGCCCCCATTTGTGTATGTGAAGATGAAATTTTTTAGTGAAAAAAAATTAAAAAAGATTTTGAGACTGACCCAGAACAAAGGAGGCTGCAAGCATGCCTCCATGGCGTCCTCTAAGAGCAGGTTTGTTCCTCCAGTCTACATAGCCTTCCCATGTGCTAACTTGGGGAGCTTCTAGTTCCTGCAAAAATTTTATTTAATCTGTCTTATTAATGCAACACAATATATTTGTGAGAGTAAAAAAGAGAGAGAGGTGAGAACTCAATCCAACCCACCATGGTGGTTTGTTTAATTTGGATCTGAGAGAGGTTTTGATGGTTAGGGAAGAAAGAGTGATGACTGTGGGGGATATTTATAGGGAGCTTGCTAGGAAGACTCCAAGTTGGGGGCATAATGGTCATCACGCACCGCACCATTACCATTGAAGTTGACTTTAATACCTCTTTTCACATTCATTTTTTTTATTCCTTGCTAAATGTACTACTTTGATTCTTATAATAATGTTTAATTTTGGATTTTAAATAACGTATCATATGGTGACGTCTTTAGCGTAGGTAATAATATGATACTTTACCTTGTACAATATTTTAATAGATTTACTTGTCAATTCGTTAACACGCTTTTGTATGATTTTAAATACGTATTTTACACTTAATATATATATATATATATATATATATATATATATATATACATAAATTAAATAAATTAAAGTTAATAACGAGTTTATCAGAATACCAATTCAGTAAATATTGTATTTACATAAATAATTATTAATCAAATCAATAAATTTTGTTGATAATTTAAGAATAAATTGATAGAAAAATTTAATTTTTAAATTATACAACTAAAAAAATGAGACCATAATGAAAAAGATATTAAAAAAATTAAAATCACGCATTACCTAATTGAAAAATAGAGTAAGTTACATTACTTATAAAGTTTTGTAAGATTAAACAAATTTTTTCTGTTTTTAATAAGAAGTAATATATAAGGATTAAAGGAATTAAAAGGATTAATATAATATATAAGCAGATATTAATGTATATTTTTTAAAGAATTAAGAAGATTAATGTAAAAATAGATAAAAACAATTTTTTTATGAATTTTATTAAATATTAAAGGTAATCGATGTAATTTATTTTTAAAAATATGATTTTAAAATTTATTTTACCTTTCACCTGCGGTGCTTTTCCTTCCCCCGTCTTATTAATATAAATGTATATGTTATACATTTGGTAATACATAAGGATATTTTCTCTTATACGAATGCTTCCAACATCAGTTGAGTATTAAAATAAGAAAAATGTTTTCTAAAAGTTAATTGTTTTTCATACATTTGGTAATACCAAAAGATATATTTTCTCTTATATATATTAAGAGTGTGTTTTGCAAGTTATTGTAATAACTTATAAGTTAATTTGAAGAAAACAAACTAATTTCATAAATGAGTTTATTTAGTAATTTTAGTTTGATAAAAAATTGATCTTCCCTAACTTTCCAATGTACTGATATATGTATCTATATAAAAAAGAAAGAAAGATATTGTATATAGTATTACATATAGTATTAATTTTGTATGTTTAAATAATGAAATTGTTAAAATAATATGTCAAATTATTTTAATAGCTTATTATTATAAACATAAGATTTTAAATAAATGTTTACAATTTGACTGTTTTGAATTAGATTTTTTTTATTTCTAAAAGTTATAAATAAATAATTATTAATTAGCTCATGACTGTTAATGAATATTTGTAACAATATAAATTAATTATTATTATTATTATTATAAGATTTTCTATTATCTGCCCCTAGACACGTGGTGTCAAAAATATTTGATTCATCTTATTAAATATTTTAAAATTATATCATATATAATATGGAGAGGGGTGATTACCAAATAAAAGGTAAAAAATTTTAATGAAAAATTTTACTATAATATTAATTTAATGTTACCAATGCAACCCATTTGAATTCTAATAAAAAAAATAATTTATTGATTTGCTATCTATTAGAGAGGATATAAATATTTTGATTTTCTTTTTAATAAGAAATTTATGCTTTTACCTTCTTATCTCTTGAATATACATTAGAAAAACCATATTACTTAAAGCTTAAATAGTTTTATAATATTTTGAGTTAATAATCATTTTAATTCTCAAAATTCTAGAACAATATTAATTTAGTTCCTAAAATTAATAAAATATTAAAATAATTTTAAAAATTGTAATTTGTAAATCAAATCAATCTTTTTATTAACTTAGTTAATTAATGGTGTTAAAAGTGCTTACAAGACACATCAAGTGTCATGATAAGATTCATGTGGCAAGGACTAAGGGTGTTTAGATTCATGGTTTCTACATTGACAATGACTAAAATAGTATTCTAAATGCAATTGATTCATTTGTCCATTTAGTTTTTTTAATTTATTTCTTTTCTTCCTTTTCCCTTATGATTCTCCATCTCCGTCACTCTACAATCAAAGTAAGACCAAGGCATTGGTGTCTACAAGGGGCTATTGACATGTTGATATATAAAACCACATAGCTATGAGAAATCTCAACTATAATGAACATTACACAACTAAAATCATCATTTGAATGGATAAGGACTCCAATTATACATTGATTATAGTAATGACGACTACTGATTTATATAAGTGATTGATATCTTAGGATACCCTTTGGATCTTTAGATTGATATTTCTCTGTTCACATCAAAGAAGACTAAACAGTAGTAGTGGTTTTTAGCTTACCTTGCTTAGAAGGTAGGGCCAGAGATAGAATGGATGCATTTGTTGATAAAGGAATGCAATTCAAAACATAAACAAATGAATACCTTTTGGTTGTAACGTCTTAATTTTAAGAGTTGCTGTTGATCCATGGATACAAAAAAAAGGTATTTTTATTTTTGTTTTAAATGGTGTGGATTTTGTGTCTTTAGATTCATATTTATTGAAAATGATGTTCACATTTAAATTAACGTAAAGATATTTTTAGAATAATAAAATTAAATAGGATTTCATTAGTTAAAATTTGTTTGTATTTTAACCTAAAATTATAAGTGATGTTTTTTTATTTATAAGAATTAAATTCTAGTATGAAAAAATTTACAAAAATTTATATACATTAATCAATCAATTAAGTTAGACTTTTTGATAAATTATAAATTATATTTATTAAATAGTAGTGAAATTCACTCAATTTTATAATTTTTAACAAATTCTAATCAATAGTTACAAATGTGTTAATTGTAAGTATTTTTCAATAAATAGAATTTGAAATATCCCATGTTAAACTCGTAAATACGTTTTTCACGTAAAAACTTTGATATTTAATTATTCCTATGTTAGATTGCATCATTAATTAGGAAATTAACTTTACACCAGTGTAATATTTGATTAATTTCACAGTTGAGATAGACTATTCTTCCCACCAAAAGTAGGAGCATCCAATCCACGCTGAAAATCTAAAGGAAGGAAAGATTGCAACGTATCATACCAAGTATTGTATTGTTTGACTAAAGACCGAAAACTTAAATGCGTGGAAACTAAAAAGACTTCTAACATAAATTGGCCTTAAAATGAGTAAATATATTTAATTTTAATTAAAAAAAACATAGTACGCTTTAAATTAAATTGTTAGTGATGCAGTTTATTTTAATTTTAAAGATGAATTACTTTAATAGAATTTCATTCATTAAGTATATGATGGTCGATGCATGCTTCACTTTTCTATTTGTAGCATGCAATCTTTTACTCCATGGCAGTGGGAAAAAAAAAAAAAAAAGAAACGAAACTGCTTCTCTTCAGCTAGCTCTTCCCTTTATTCCTAAGTTTGGTTTGGCTGCTGTTATTATTAATTTTGTGATATCATAAAAATTGATCTCTTTATCTCCAGTAACACACATGGCAGCATCACATAGGTAAACTAAAGTTGTCCTACCCCTCAGGAAATTGATAGGTTGTTCATTCCACACAAAACTGTGCAACACATGTATACGTATTCATTACATTTGGGGTCCCCATTATTAGTCAACTAATAGAATTGGTGCATAGTTTTAATTGGTACGTAAAACAAATTTCAGGCATGCAGCATAAGATAGAACGGCGAAAGTTAAGAATGTAGGTTGCATAAGGTAGTGGAGTTTCCAGATATGGTTAAGAAATGTGATTTCTCCATATATGAATAAGAAATGTGATTTTTCTTACTTTTGGGAGTTGATCTATGGAGGTTCAACAGTGAATCAATTTCGCCTTTTTAGGACATACCTAACCATTGCGCACTCCTCAATCAATGCACAGCTAGTGACAATAGCTGGGTGTCACAAAAGTCATTATCTAATCAAAGGAAACAAATATTTTTTTCTCACATGACTCTAAAATGCATTTGACCCTATCCCTAAATGTCACAATTTTTGACTAATGGGCATATTATCCTCACTCAAACCTATCCGTGACCTTTATTTTGTTTTTTGGGGTTGAAAATTTAAGATTATCACTTGCATGTGTTTCATCGTATAGGCTATAGCTACATCATGAAGCAATTTGAGTCTGCTATGGAAATTGAGAATTCAACAAAGGGTTGTTTTCCAAGCCATTTAATAAACCTTTTTAGTAATTTTTTTTTCTTCTTTAATTATTTCTTTGCGGGATTAATGTTATCCGTACGTTTTTAAGTTGCTATTTTTGCTAAGGTCTGGCAACTTGTTAAATGTATATATACTTTTCATATTATAAACACATAAGTTGGTCATTATAAAGTAATATACGATAGTTAATTGTGATAAGGTTTGGTGATGGAGGGCTTAGGAATGAATCTAACATCAGAAAAGGTATTTAATCACAAAGTTTTCTAACTATATACTTAATCGGTATTATATCAAAACCGGAAATATTGAAATTGTGAATAAAAAATTGTTAATAACACTTTTCTGATATTTTTTATTAAATTCTATTTATGATCGACTAAAATTTATTATTTTTAAATTAAAAAATAAAAAATATCAAAATTAATTATTTATAATAAATTTTATCTAATTATAGATAAAATATTAGAAAGAGAATATAAAAAAAATGTGACTAGCATTAATCAAATATGTTTTTTTTTTTGCATAATTAAAACTAACCCAGTTTAAAATGAGGGAGGCAACAAGTTCTTATACCTATGAATCAGGAAACATATGTGACAATATATTAAGAATAATTATTCATTATAATTATATATATATATATAGATAAATCTTAAAATAATTTTAAAATTATAAATTAATTTAATAATTAAAATTATTTATTTATTATATTTATTAGATTTTTTAAAAAATAAATAAATAAATACAGAATAACTCTCTTCTCATGTTTATATATATATATATAATTTGGATTTAATATGTCAGTATATGCATAAATTAGGCTGGATATTGTTATGTGATTATTTCCAGCTTCTACGGTTTCATTTTGTTTTTATTCTTCTGAGATATTCATGACCACGATATCGAAACTGTCACGTTTTTATTTTATTAATTGATTATATAACTTTTCATCATTAGAATGGTTGAGTTTAATATAAAAATAAAAATAAAATTATGTTAAACAGTTCCTCATAAAAAGCATGCTAAAATTGTATATTTTAAAATCAAAATTATTTTGAATTATTCAAATCACTCTTAAATTATTGTTAACAAATTCATGCCATTTTTTTTCTACTGCATATAACTTTTTTTATAACATTTTATAAGTAACATTTATAAAAATATTATTATTAAAATATTATATAATATTTTATAAGTAACGTTTATAAAAATATTACTATTACTTGCTAATATTATAAAATATCTATATTAGCAATATTTTTAAAATATTATTTTTATTAAAAAAATATTATAAATTTATAGCAATATTTTTTAAATATTATCATTAGTATGTAAAAATATTGTTAAAATAACAATATGAGATTTACACAACATTTAATAAAATATTACAATAATATATTGTAACATTTTTTTAATATTTGACAATATTTTTTAAATATTATTAAAAATATATTTTATTATAGTGTTTTTTAAATCTTGATAATTAAAAATAAAAAACAAAAATTTATACTCACGTCCTTCTATTAATAATTAATAATAATTACGTAACAAGTTATATGACATATTTCAAACAGCATTCATAATTCATTTTATAGTTATGTAATCAAATGGTAATTATATTAAATATGCTGAGGAATTTCAGTATACATAGCATAAATGTATCTCTTAAATAATATTTTGAATTTGAGTTTTATGAATGAAAATATACTAAAATAAATTTTTTACTAAAAATAATTAATTAGTTTTTTTAAATAAATATGAATTATTAATAAAATTAATAAATATTTCATATCAACAACATAATTATCTAAAAATATTAAAGTTTTCTCAAAATGTATTATTTTGACTGATATATGAATACATAAGAGGATTTTGTAGAAAATTAACATATAAGTTACTGAAAAATAAAAACAACTTTATGTTTTGAAAATAATTAAATCAGGTATAAGAAGTTTAGATGATATTAAGAGTGAGAATTGAATATTATTTTTTTATGGAGCACAAATATTTTTTATGAGAGGTGATTATATTCAACATAGATAGAATTGTTAAGAATAATAAAATTCTTGTCCTAAGCATAATTAATGCAATTATATATATACGACTAGATCTTAAGATGATCGATTAAGTTGGAATAATTTTGTGTAAATTCACCCACGGCCTCAAAGATGAATTGAATATTAATTAATTTGATTTAAGAAAATGAAAATTGTATTAAAAAAAAAAAAAAAACAGAGGAGTTGTGTCAATACATGCTTCATTGTTTAGTTCAGCGTACATAAACAGCTGTTTCCTTTCGTAGAGTTTTTACACGCAATGACAACATAACCCTATTAACCAACTAATTGTCAAAGTGAAACAATGACCCGTTTTATGTTCCTTGTATCTTTACCATACTATATACGTAAGTCAAAGCATCCAAGGGGGACCAATTTACCAAATGCCAAAGTGAAACAATGACATATTTCTGTTCCTTGTATCTTTACTATTAATCGTAACTCTAAGCATTCAGGGGTAGATGATTTGGTAAATTAAGTTAAGATTGTAGTCTTATAGATGCTTAATTTTGAGGTAAGGTTGATTACCCTTTCAAAAGACAGATAAGTGTATATTATTCAGTGAACATTGTTACCCTTTTACAATGAACTCGTAAGTGTACATGCATGGTCAAGTTCAGGTACAATTTTATAATTAATTCAAACATTTGTTTTTAGTCAACCTATGAGAAATTCCACATAAATTGACAGGAATGGTAGTGTTGATGAAATATTTATTGGTATAATATTATTATAATGGAGAACAAAATCCTACCTAGCTAATCCGAGTGTGAAAGTAATGAAATGTTATATGTACCGGAATTGAAAAATGTTTATTTAATAGAGAATTGAGATATTCGAAGCCTACCCTATCTTTTTTGACAAAGCCAACTAGCCAAATTAAATCAACGCATGCCATATTGTGGACAAATTCACATTCAAACCAATAAGCCATTAATCCTTCACCATATATAATAATAGAGACAATGAAACTTGGAAGAAAAAGGATGGGGTCTTTCTAACCCTGCAAAAGATAAAGATAGCTATATTACATGTGTTAAGACTTGTGACTCATTAATAACTGGTTACCACTAGCATTCTGTCACATCATGAGCTGTGGAAGGTATATAACCGTTCTAAAAGCATCAAATGCAGGACTGATTCCAAGTGTTGAGAATATTTGCCCAATTAATAATAATGTTTACACTACTTTATCATGTTTAATTTTATAATAAAAAATAATGTATTATTTTTTAATTATTTATTTAATATATA
>JAMLFT010001868.1:0-28283 GCA_026544285.1 Pachyrhizus erosus | reverse complement strand
AACACATGGATTAATTTTAATATGGTATTACATTTTTTAACAGTTTAAAAATTCAAGAAAGCATTTTTAACCATTTCTAAATAATGAAAATTAGTAAATTTGATTTTAATTAATTAATCACATCTATTCTCCATTTCAAGAAAACATTTATAACATTTTTCAAAAATTTAAAATGTCTTGAAAGTATTTATGATAATTTTAATTTGAAATTACTTTATTAAGTACAACTATTCTTACTTTTAAAAAAGAATTTATAAAAATTTTCAAATGGTTAAATCAAAGTTGACTAAAAAAAAGTATAAATTGAAGGAAAATATTTCTAATATTTTTCAAAAAAATGAATTTCGTAAATTAGTCTCTTTCCTTGCTTTCTAGTTTTATTTAACTTTAAATTGTGTTTCTCTCTTCTACATTATTTTTGAAGATGATTTTGATAAAACAAAGTTTTGTGTTCTTATAGCTTATAATACATCTATTATTTTGAAGTCTATTTTGTAAGATAATACATGTGTTTTTGTAAAAAGTTTATGATAATTTTAAAAAAAATATAATTCAACCTCCTTATATTTATTTATTTTTATAAAAATATATTTTAAATAGAACACTTTTAATTCACTACAAGTTACAAAAGTATTTTGAAATTTTAAAGCATAGATGTAAGTATGATGGATTATTAGGTTGTTTAATTTTTTGTATTAACAACATGTGGTGGTAATATAATTTTAAATTTCTAAATTTAATTTTTAAAGTCCACCAACCAATTTTTTTTTTGTTATTGAAATTTGAAAGAAAAAATATAATCTTACTTGGTAACCTATTAAATTCACAAGTTTAAAACGACTAGTACATACTCCTAAATTGAGTGAGAAAATTGACTCCAATAATACTTTCTTATATATACCCTTATATAATATGATTTATTAAGTAAATATTAATTTATTAATTAAAAGAAAAATATCTAAAATATCCTTAATTTGAGCGAGGAAAATTGTGCCAAAATTCTCAACGTTAACTCCTTTTTATTTTGGTGGATAATTTTTGGGAAGAAAATTTCCTAATTTTTATAACTCTAAATAATAAAAGAAAATATATGTAATGATAAAGATATTTAAATTTTGAACGTAATTCACTAATTATTGTAAAAAATATTTAAAATTTAAATTTAATTGACCAATTAATGCTAATAAAAGATAATGTGTTGTTTTATTTTTTTAAGTTTCCATACTTAATTATTTTAATTGTGAAAATACTAAAAAAGAAACCCAAATATCTTGTTATTTTTATATATTGGAATTCTAATAAAACATCATGAAAATGCTAATTTGAATTTTGATTGAAGGATGATAGATGTTAACACATCGTTTTATCTTTTAACTTTTATTATTTAATTACTTTAATTGCAAAAATATCTTAGTTTTATGTAAATACACCAAATTGGATAAACTTTTTAGGAGGCAAAAATTTCTTAATTTTTCTTATATGATGACATGGTACATAAATGTTAATTGAGAATATATATATTAATTTTACATAAATTTTAATTAAAAATATATTTATTAATTTTCTTTTATTATGTATTTGAAAATTCATGATTGTTTACATGAATTAGAAATTATAGAATTGATCCTTATTTGTTTAGTGGGAGTTTGAGTGAGATTTTGAAAATTTAGGTAGACTTTTTCGGAGGAAATTTTTTTAGTTCGTAATACTTTAAGTAATGAAAGATATGATTGTAGTACGAACAACAAATGGATCCATTCCTAAAGACATGCACAAAGAGGATTTAGGGGTCTACCTATGAAGATGTTGGCTTATGAATGACTTAGATTTTGGGTCCTCTAGATGATGTTGGGTGTAGATAGTTCACTATTCTAACATAGGCCTTTTCATTTTTTCTATATATGAAGGGATAGTTAGAGCTTATGATTGTTATGTACATATGTGTTTTTATTTTCAGGAAAAGTTAATTAGGAGATCAAGGAACAATAATACAACTTAACAACTATTAAAAAGAATGACAATTGTTATGGAAAATATAACTCAAGCCAAAGATGTTGAATTTACTAATTATAGAGGGTTATAGTTTTCTAGAAAAACAACACACCTTAGTAAAAAAAAGGTTTAAATCCAAATGGTGTTGAGCTTTGGATTGATGAAATAGAGATGATCTTTTATGTTCATATTAGTTGGTGAATTTGATAATTAACGAAGGTTCAATAGAAAACAATTAGGAGTTGAAGGAAGACAAATAATTTGGGAAGTATTCAGGCATAAGTTTATGTAGAAATACTTTCTAAGGGGTCTTTAAAGAAGGAAGGATGTTGATTTCTTGAACTTGAACTAGGGTAACATGACCTAACATCAAACAAGTTGTAGGGTGCATGAACATCAATACGTTGGTCAATTGCAATAGAAATTATGAGGATGACACCAAGGCGAAGCAAGCTCAAAGGCGAACGAATGAAGAGAATTACATAATAGGATAAACTAATATTAAGCCCTATCTCAATCCTTTTACAACACTTAAGGACAAAAGAATTTTACTACAGTTGGTGATCTTGGGTTTAAAGTTAATAATCTTATTTTTTGTTTTCAATATGGAGGACCCCGTTATGCAAAGGATTGTACTATTTGTGTTATTACTTATTTCAAATGTAGAAAACTAGGCCACTACAATACATACTTAAGGGAGTTGGAAAAGGAACAACAATGAAGGCAAAAATAATGGGAAAAGCTCAAGTTGGAAGCCTAAGGGAACATGAAGATATTTGACCATGAGTAGAATCAAAGTTGTTCAATTTGACAATTTCTCTTAGAAAGATTAACACTTCCAAAATGACAAGGATGATCCTTATGATTAAAGAATCACATCAAATAAATTAAACAATATCTGTTAACTTGTAGGTAGTGATTTTATTCTCAGATAAAATTGATCTTTTACTTCATAATTATAATGTATTTGGAACCTTGTTTTCTTTAAGTAAATCGTTAAGTTTAATGTTTATTTTCTTTTTGTATTGTTTATCTCATGTGTTGTATAAGATTTTATTCCTTAGATTAACAATGTTAATTTCTAAACTTGTTTTGAGTTAACTTATTATTAATCATGTTTAGGGTTTCTATCTTATCACCTTATTTTATTTCTTAGTTGATAATTTTATTTTCTAATTAATTTGATGATTTTTTTCCTTTTTCTTTTTCTTGAAAACTTTGTTGTATAACACATTGATAATTTCTTTCAATAAATTCAAACTTAGAAAGCCTTACATTAATGTGTCATTTGGATATTTTAGTTTGTTCCCAAAAATCAAAGTTATGGTCTATTGTTGGGATATTTATAAGTGTATCAAATTGTACAAGTAATAAAGAGTAAACAAATTATCATCTTTATAGGGATTTGTTGAATTCTTAGGTATTTACGAGAAATAAATAGACCACGAAAGTGGATATAAGAATTGAAGTGTAAATAATGCAAAAAAGTAAGTTACAAGAAAGGAAAATGTGTTTGCCAAGTGTGGAATGGGATCACTACGGTTTAATTCCTTAAGTGAAAGAACCTAAGTCCCTTGACTTCATCACCAATCCCTTGATTGGTGTAGCCAAGTGACCAGTATTAAAATTAGAGTATAATAGTGAACAATCCTTTTTACCCTATCCTTAGACATAAAAAGTATTGGTAGTTCCTCTTCATTTTGCAGTTCAATTGAATTTTCCAATTAAAGTTGAATAACAATAATCATAACATGTAGAATCATGCAATTGGTTGATCAAATAAGAAAACAAACATTAATCATAAAAGAGAACAATAATAATCCTTTATTGAATAACAAAATAGTAATTGTATGAAATTGAGAAAGATTAAATTAAACTGCAATGAGATATTAACTTTGCTACTCATAGCTAAGGGGAAGAAAGACTTCGATATAGAAATTGTTGGAAAAGAATCCACGAGCATGGAAGTCACCATCAACTCTTTCTAACCCTAGCCTTTCTAGTGCAAAGGCTAAAAAATCTTGTTATTTGTGTTCTAAGTTTCTTTTTATACCTCTAGACCTTTAAATTTGGGTTTTCTTTGTTAGTCATAAAGGCTCATTTAAGCGAGGTTAGAAGCAAATTAAGCTTTCTAAAACAATCTCACTTAAGTAAGCTTAAGTGGTCTCGTTTAAGCAAATTTAGAGGCAAAATAAGCTTTTTAACAAGGTCGTGCTTAAGCGAGTCATAAAGGTTTGACTTAAACGAGCACAAAGTCAAATCTTAGTAATTTCTTAGTCCTTTGATCTCCTCCTAATTAGTCCTTCAACACTTTTCCTTAAAAAATTAAAAACAAAATGAATCAAGTGCGAAAATAAAGAAAACTAAGATTTTATTCTAAAAACTTTATTTTTCTATTTTTTTTATCAAGAATTAACTATAAGAAAAACCAAAAAACATACAAAATATTAAATAATTACATCTAAATATTGCAAATTTGCAAGTATAGATGACAATTATCGTCTATTAAATCAAATTTCTAACTATTGAACAAAGTCCCTTAATGGTGCCTTGTCTACTATAAGTTACTTTAATATGATGAAATAATTGGATAATTTGAAAAATAGATTATGGACTCAAAACATAAGTGGTTTTGTGGTTGTCTAAAGAGAAATATTACTGTTTTTAAAAAATATATTTGGTGAGATAGTATGAACATTTTCATTGAAGTGCTTAAAGCCATATATTGTACTATTTGTCAAGCTTGTTTTGGATGTTCCATTCAATTTCTTAACAAAGAATAGTTTTAAAGGCATGAGCTTCTAATTACAATTCAGATTGGTAATTATAGTTTTCTTTCACTTTTGTGATTAGATTTGTGAGTTGATAAACTCCTATTTGAGTATAATTAGTTGACAGGATCTATCACACCATTTACTTAATTATCACACTTTAATTACTTAATTATACTAAAAAGTGTTATTTTGTAGTGAGCAAAACAGAGTTTGAATAGTTAAACAAATTCAAAAAGACTAAAAATGAGCTTAAAGCATGAAACATGATTATACTTAATTTTCATGCATGGCGTGCTTCAACAAGAGGCTTTTGCTTCGGAAAAGAAGCAAGATCATGAATATCTTGAAGCATGGTCACACTTAATGAACACCACATGAAGGTTTGGTAATAGGCTTCAAAGGACAACCATGCATATCTCAGCATAGCTAAAGGCCCAAAAAGGTTTATAAATAGGATGAAATAAACACATTATTTTATCTTTTATTTTATTTTGAATTTCTAGTTTTTGGGAATGAGTGAGAAGCCAACCAGGACCAAAATTTATAAAAAATTTTGTTTTCCTTATATATTTTATACTTTATTATATGATTTTATGTTTTCCAAGACCGGCTAGCTAAGTCCCTTAAGCTAGAGTTATGACGTAGAATATATATATGAATTTTAATTCTTCTATTTCTGTAAACTTTCAATTTACTCACATAATTGAATTATTGTGTTCTTCATTTTTATTCGGGCTTGTTCATCCCAAAACTTGATTGATTAACAAACTATGATCCATTGACATTAATTAATCAACCTACACAAAAATTGGGTTCCTAAAACTTGTATAAACAAATTAGTAACAAGAACTTCTAATCTATGCACTTAATCTTTCTTAAACCCTAAATAAACAACTAAGAATAAATAAGGAAGAATACTTTTAGAACATGACTAATTCAATTAGTCAATTTTGAGATACAAGATTAATAATTAAATAAATAATTAAGATTTAATTGAAATAAAAATTAGGGAGAATATAAATATATGTTTGAAATCACAACCTTAGGTTTCTTAATCTGTTAAACCTTCAAAGTTTTTACTTATTATTTCATACAATTCGCAACTGCTACAGTTCAACCATTTTCAAACTCTAATTCCTTGATCTATATAAAATTCAATTATTTGGGAACCATAATTAGTATCTTGGATATGATATTCGAACTTTAGATCTAGTGTTACTACTACGCAATAAATTTTTTTTCTTAAGCACATTTTATATGCATCATGGATCATGGTTTTATAAATAATATGTAGGTTTGATTTTTTAATCTAATGAGGTATTAAGTGTGTTTCAAATTGTAACTATCATTGAAGTGATTCAATATGAAAATTATCTTAATTTTTTTAACAAAATATGTTGATTAATTTATACTATAAGAATATAGTCCACCAAATGCTAATGGCAAGGAGTAGATAACTTGATGAATTTTATATCATGACAATTCATAATTCTTGAGGATGCTAGTAAAAATTTTATAGACAACAAGCACTTAGGTTCCATCTTAGATCTCTACATCAGAAAACTTTACAAGCTAGATCAAACTTTTCTTTACAAGTAGCAAGGAAAAGAAGTATTAAAATAATAAAAAAAGAGAAAGACAAACACTATTATTAATTGTCTTTTCCATTTCCTAAACCATAGAGATATTGAATCACGACCACTAGATTTTATGGAATTAACACAATTATGGGAGGGATGGTACAAACTAGTGTTATACAATAACTTTTTTAGACACTTGAAAAAGTTATTGCACATAAAAGTCATTTTTCAATATAGATAAATAGAGATTTTTGGTTCATGTCTTATCATCCAAAACTTCTCATGCAACAATGAGAAACAACATATAAATAAGCTTGAGTTTTACGAATGAAGGAAAGTCCATAAAATAATAATTATGTTAACCCTCATTGGATGTTGCATTTTTAATATCCCACAAGATAACCCAATTAATAGTTCTAAAAATTACATTTTAGAACAACATAAATCAAATTTTGAGAAGTAATTTTTGGAATTATATTTTAAGAAGATACACATAATTCTATAAACTACTTTTTGAATTTGATTTTTGGAATTATGGAACCTAAAGTGATTTTTGAAACTAATTAACAAAATATACATAATTTCATAAACTATTTTTCAAAATTGGTATATATTGTTTTGAAAAGTGATTTTTGGTGATCATAATAAACAAATTTGAATATGAATTGAATGTATTGTTTTCAACGCTGAAACAATCCTATTTCAATGCTAGATATTGAGATGTTATAAAAAGAAAAAAAAAATAATTGGAGATTGAGAGGCGATAACCAGCACCCAAAATTTCTAATCGAAGAAACAATGCAACGAGACACATGAAAACATGTCATTTGCTTTGATTCGTGGATATTGTTACTCTTATTTTCATTGTGTAAAAAAATAAAGTATAATGTAAAATGTATAATAGATGAAGTCAAACATGAATATATTTTGTAACGCAATGTTATAGGAATAATGAATATGTAAACAAGATATAACGAATAATGAATATGGTGAATATGAAGGTTCATAGGATTTAAAGAATAATAAAATGGGGCGTATAAAACTAGGGTTTAAAATGAAATATTTGATAATAAAAATAAAAAGGGAGGTGTACTTAATTAATAAATAAGAGGTGTAAATAAAAAAACCTTAGATTATTCACATTTCCATCATCTGAATAGACCAAGATAATTTGGATTTAAGATAGGAGAAATAATGAATTTGGCAATTGATATATATACCTTTATTTGTTATTAGATATATCTCCCTTTTTCTTTTGTTACAATGAATCTCCTAAATAACCTTTTTTTTTTCTTTCAAATTCTACTATCTCATTGGCAAGTTCCAAATTATACAACTCTTTTCTGTAAACCTTCTTCTCCACTCTGCAAGCTTCTAAACCTGAAAATGTCAAGCTCCCTAAATCAGAAAATGCAATCTCACAATGAAATAACACATTTTATTTACCCATCGACATCACAATTGAATAGTAAAAACTTTCAGCAATAGGATCAAGGTTCACATCATGTATTGTTCATTGTGCAACTACACAATGTTCATACAAACTCAAGCAAAACATAGACTAATTTCAAAAAACAAAAGAAACACACTCATAAACATCTTGACATTTAATTTAGAGGGAAACTTTGCAAACAAAGAATGTGTCAAGTATATACATAATAAGATTCCAAACTGTGATATGCAATAGTAGTAAGATCTCTAAATTGCAATTGCAGTCCCATTTGAGAATGATGAAATAATGGTGAACCTGCTTGTTTGAAAGATGGGGTGATGGAAGAAGAATGGGTGGCAGAGGAAGAAAGAGGGAGTGGAGAAGAATGTTCCCGAAAAGACGGGTGTAAAATTTGAAACAATTTCAACGAAATAGAAATTTAAAAAAGGAAAAGAATATAAAGCGAATATTTAGGAAAATTGATTGAAAAATAAAAGGAAAGGAAGGTATATCTAATAACAAGAAGAGGTCTAAATATCAATTGCCATGATTTTTCTTTCCCTAATCCAAAGAAATTAATACTTAAGTCCAATTGAGGGAGGTTTATTTTAGTAAGTCCAAAATGAACCTGTATATAGTTGATAACGGGATATATTTGGTGGATAACCACAATAATAAAATCTAACAAGAAAATATCACTTAATAACTCTTTCAAAGTTATATTCCTTTATTATTTTAAAATATATTTATTTTAATTAACAAACTAAATTTATATATTATTAAAATTAAGATTTCACAAAATGCTTTTTAATTTTAGAATCACAAACACCGTTAAATATATAGATCAATTGATACATATTATTCCTATTTAATCAATAATCTTAAATATTAGATATGAAGCTATATTAAATATTCTAAAAATAACCTTTGTCATCTACAATGATTTTATTTAGTTTAAATAATATTTCTATGATAAAAGAATATGTCTGGTCATCATTTTAGATGTGTTAATTTATTAACAACAACATTAATTGTAATTTCTTTTTACTAATTTTATTATTATCTATTTTGATATGTAAATTAAGTATATGAAAGAGACAAGATTCGTCAAATTAATGGATATTTCTTCTATTTTAAAATAATTTTTAATTATAAGTTTTAATTTGTTTCAAATTATTTGTGATTCGTTTAAAAAATACAATTTATTAATTATTTTTTCATTACTTTGTATATATTTGAATGTCAGTTTGAAAGAACTTAATAGTAATTTTAATTTTAAAACAATAAATTCCTTCTTCATTTTTCTTTAAAACTCAAAAATATATGTAAAATTCTTAAAAATATGTTTCAAAGCTTTTATCCAAACAACCTTCATTTTTCTCTGTTGATATCTCTACGGTTGAATAACAAAACATTAGAATAAAAGGCTAATTTAACCAAATAAACTCTTGTTTTTTTTTTCGAAATTGAAAATATAAATGATTTTTCTATTTATTTTCTTTGTGCAAAACATCAATCACCATTATTTTGAAATAGATCAGGAACTTCCTTTTCAAACGGACCTATCAGACACTAGGAAATTTAAGCAAAAAATTAACCTGCATCTATCCATAAAAACCATTGAGAAATAATAGCTGAGAAACGTTGTCCAACTACTTGACATCTTTATTCTCAAACAAATATTTAACTTCAATGAGCAGAAAGATTTCAATTTTTGTAATAATTTTAAAATACACTATGTATTAGTCAAGCGGTTTCTTCAAGGGTGAAATATAATTTACAATATAAGCCTTTAAGAAAAAAATTTGATCGTACCTATGCACTTTACGCCATAGTATATATTATGAAAAGTTTCACGATTTTAACTTTGATTGATCATTATTAACTTGTAAACAATTTATACAATCATTAAGTTACTATATAATGACTATATATCATTAAAATAATTTAATTTATTAGATATCTATTCTCATCATTAAAGTTTTTTAATGATATTAATATATAAATGAATAAGATTTGGACTAACAATAACTTGAACATAATACTCCTTTTCATTTGAATATGAGTTTTGATTATATGAAGGGTTTTATTTTCTTGTACTAACTAACACCTTTTAAATAAATTCGAGCTATATATATTTAACTTGAATGTCTAGTTGCTCTTTTTTTTTAATGTACTAGTTGCTAATTTCATTAAAACTTATTATAAGAAAATAATCGATTTCTTTAGAAACACTTTTTTTTAGAAAAATGTCAGAAAATGATTAATTTGGAAAAAAAAATTAGTCCACACTTAATACATGCGTTAAATAAACTTTACGTATATGTAACTTATATTATAATATATTTTAAATAGATTTAAGCAAAGTAGGTTAACAAAATATTTTACAAATACTGTTTTTAAACAATTCAATAATTGAAGAACAATTTATTATAAAATTTAATAGGTATACATTCTCAGTGTAAAAATTTGTACAATATCAACTAATAAAAATATCTTTTGTATGATCTTTAAAATAATTATTATAAATATCAATAAATTTATTATACATAAAAACTATGTAAAGGACCTTAATCCTATCAATGTGTATTATTTATTCTTAAATAACATAAATCAAGTTTATGAAATATATATACCTTAAAAATTAGTTAACATTTTGTTACGTACATAGTTTTTGTTTCAATTTATAATATATTTTAAATATAAATAAATGAATATATTATACTTACAAATTAAAAAGTTTAGTTTGTCTAATAATTAACACTTATGTTTAATAGGATAATTTATATCAACAATAAAGGAAATGTCCATATCTGATCTCCGCATTTTTCAGATTTTCATATGAAATTAATTATATTAATGGATAAAAAAGTAAATTTAATATTTTTTTAATAAAAATAAAATAGAAATAAACAAGTTATACACTATACTGTAATTACAAATTATTATCTATATATATAATAAATTGATTTTTATAATAATTATTTTAAAATTCATGTTAACAATTATTTTTATTAATTAATAGTATATTTTTTTTACACGATTAGTGTATGAACGTTAACATCAATATATGCAAACAAATAGGCATGCAGTGCTTGTCTTATGCTAATATTATATGATAGAGGAAGGATTAAATTTAAGCTCGTTGGAATCTTTCAAAAAATTTCTATCAATTGCCAATGAAATTCAGTTTGGGAAAAAGAATTAATCCCTTATAAAGTAATAAATCACGAGTTAAACATTTGTTGAAAGGAATATAAATGTTAAAGGCCAAGAATCTAACGATGCTTTGAGCTAGTAAGATTGTATAATGTAAAAAACTAAAACGTGAAAAATAAAAAAGAAAAAGAAAATGCAACCACTGTGCAGGAAACATTAGACTTTGATACATGAATGCTTTCGGTTCTGTGACATCAGCCAATTTCCCGTGTATAATTTGGCATCCCTTCTTTGGTTCTGCTTTCCCTTTCACTTTTTGCTCTCTCACTCTTAAATTTTAATTGGGTTATTATTATGAATGAGTTAAATAAATAATTTATCTGTGGATAGCTTTTTCGCCTTGTCTGGGTAAAAGTTTGCATAGATGCATCCACACACCACATACATAAGCTATCCTTTTCGCCCTTTCATATTCACAACCCCCTGCCTCTCACACTGTCCCTCTCACCATTCACTTTGAGTTTGACCCGTTGCCAGCCACCGGCAGCACCTCTTTTCTCTCTTCCTCAATGCTACCCCACCTTGCACTCTCTAGAGGATCTTCATCTTCTAAAGCCCCTCTTTTTCTGAACAAAGCTTAAATAACCAACCCCTTTACCTTTTTCATTTTTTTTTTTTTATATTTCCTTTTGCTCCCTCCTCCTCAAATGAAACCCTAATTCACACACATAAAGTATACTTACTTATTATGTGCTCCTCCTTCGAGGTTGGCCTTTTTGTAATTTTCCTCTCCTTCTCTCCCACCCTCCCCTCCTCCCCTAGCCACTCTTATAAGCGAGATCTACATGTGCCTATGCGTTTTTTTCTCTTCTTTTTATAGAAAAACCTTTTTCCCCGACTGAAAGAAAGACAAGCTAGGAAAAGATTTGCTTCCATTGCAGATCAGGGATTCGATCCAAAGATACGCTTCCCTTTTTTCAAAAGGGCTGTTTCCTGTTTGCTGTTTGTTTAGTGTTTCTTATAATTTCCCACTCGCTACAATTTATTCTTCATCGTGGCTTCTTCATAACTTTCACAGCTTCTCCACCACGGTTATATTAAGGTCCTCTCGTTGCCATAACCTTTTTCTCTTTTTAATTCCTCTCACCACTTCTTCTATCCCTTTTTTTTCTTTGTTCCCCACTTTTGCTTAATTTGCAAGCTATGGATTCTGGCAATAGTGGAAGTATTTCTTCAAGTGGCGATGAAGAATATGATTCACGAGCTGATCACACAGTGCTTCCTTCAACCTTTCTCACTAACCACCCTAGCCAATTTGGCTCCATCTCACACCCTCTTGTTTCTTCTTCTCATTACCAACAAACCCAACATCACCAACACCAACATCCTCACCCTTCCTTGTTTGATCTCTCTTCAAGCTACCTCCACGCCCTCTCTCAACCAAACCCTTCAAACCCAAACTCCTTCCTCAACTTGGACACCGCCACGTCATCACAACCTCGAAGATCTGAACCTGATTGCACTGTTAATGTAAATTCATCATCGCCACCAACGGCAACAAATGTAAACCAATGTTTGTCGGGTCCTCAAGTTGGCCTTTGCGTCGACAATGTAAGACCTGATACAATTCTGCTCGAGTCGGGTAGGACCAGTAATGTTAGTAATGTTGGGCGCAACTCGAAGAAGCGAACCAGGGCTTCAAGGAGAGCACCAACCACGGTTCTCACCACCGACACTTCGAATTTCAGAGCCATGGTTCAAGAGTTCACGGGAATCCCTGCACCACCGTTTTCAGCTTCTTCCTCTTACTCTCGCAGGCTTGATCTTCTCACTGGCTCATCCTCCTTAAGAAGTTCTTCTCACTTAGACACCACAACGGGTCCTTTCTACCCTTTGCGTCCTTCACCACAAAAGGTACACCACCACCATCATCATCATCATCATCAAAACTCATTGCTTTTATCTTCCTCATCGTCACCTTATAATAACATGGTTGATGCTATAGCTTCCACTACCACCACCACCAACAATTCTTCATCTAATAACAACAACCCCATTAACTACCAACAACAACTACCTCCTGATTTGGGTTTACCCTATCATCATAACCCACAGAACATCATGCTGAGCATGCAAAATCACCCTTCTCTTGCATTTCACCCTCCACCACCTCTTCACCCTTTTGGGTTTAGTGCAAAGTTACCATCAATTGAGGATCTGGGTATGAGCCATGGCCAAGTCAATAACAATCCAAATTTTGTTGCAAGTGGGCATGTAACTTCTGAAGGCGTGACACTGAGGAGTGTTAACAATGATGGAGGAGGAGCAAGAGATGTTTCGTTAAGGTCATTGGATGGTGGTAGCTGCAAGTTGAACTTTTCTGTGGCTTCTGCGTCCACTAGCTTGAACCCTGAGAAGAGCACCTTACAAAATAATAATAACAACAATAATATCGCTACTACTAGAGGGGAAGGTACCGTGGATTCCTGGATTTGTTCTTCTGATTAGACTAATCCGGTACAGAAACTTGTTATCATTACATGGTAGAATATGATGCTGCAATGAATTAAGATCGTGATCATGATGATGTTGATGATAGTGGGTGTTGGTGGTTAGAATTTGCAGCTAACATCTTTCTTCTTTTCTTTCGTTTCCTTTCCTTTTTTTTTATCTCCTTTCTTCTTTTTCTCTTCCTTTTTTATTTTAAATATTTTGATATTGTCAAAAAATTAAGTAGCCGCCGGTATGAGATTAATTTAATCATGTATGATATATGTGTAAATTAAATATATACTTCCTTTGATATATACAATCGATGATGACCAAATGATGTTTAGTGTTATTGCAGAAATATAATGCTAGTTCTAGTATATGATTGTATGTTGATTAGCGTTAAATAATGATAATGATCATGATAATTATAAGGATGTTGATAATGTTATATATATGTTACTACAACTATTATGATTATTAGGAATGTATAATTTAGAATAATTTAATGCTAAAGCGAATCTGCGGCTAAATTTTCCAATAATAAGAAAAACTGTTCCTCGTACGAACCCTTGTCTAGTGCTTGCTATAAGAAAACATTAAGAAGCATACTATTCACAAATAGATAAGTCGGTGAGTGGCTGAGTGCTGCCATCAACTAAGGAGCATCATCGATTAAAGGAGAGAGAGAGATTGTGTTTGCATTTTGCAAAGTTGCAGGTTCATGCGGAGAACGCTCCTTGTATTTCGGGTTCTAGTTACTGTCACAAGGTTGAAACTAATGTTGGGTGCTATCTCTCTCTGCCTTTGTAGTCCAAATGTGAAATTTTCCACAGGTTTGTACCCAACTTTTGTCTTCGTCTTTCATTCTCTTCTGTTTCTTCTACGTCTTACGTGGCCGTCGAATGTGAACTCTTCCGGGTTTTGTTGAATGTTCAATGCTTCATAATCCAACTTGTGTGTTAATTTGACGTCAGGCTAATGAAAATTAATACAAAAATGTCTAATTTCTTGCACTATTAGTTACGTGATATGATTTGTTCAATGGAGTGAGTTTGAGGTATTTGGCTGGTGTTTTTCTGCAAGAGTTATGTTATTTATATAATATTTTTAGAATACTATTCTTTATTACGTTGATGATCATATTTTACTTTCTTCTCTCTCTCCTTTTTTCTATATATACGAAACATTGTGCAAAAAAGAATTATCTAAATATAACTATTCTTCCCATCTTCGTAGCTTGAAGGTCTTTGACGATGTTAGAATAATCTAATTTCGTGACAAAGAATATCCTAAAATTAAATTTTAAGTAGACTTTGGTCTCAATAATTTTAGTTTCTATTTTTTTTATTTTTACTTTTATTATTGAGCATCAGTGCTTATATTTTATTATCCGTGAAGAATCAATATAATTGAACTCGTTATAATGTTGATGCTCACGTCTATATACATGGATCCATAATTAAACTCCTTATATATATAACAATTATGACGAATAAATCTACCTTTGAACCATAAAATTAAAAGCTTTACTTTCAGAAGAAGAGAACAAAATTTGACTAATATAGCCATATTCATAATTCTAATAGTCTATGCCTTGGTTTTGTGTTTTTTTTAATGAATAAAACTTCTAAATTAAATGTTTTTATGCTATTTTTTACTTCAAGCTCAAATTTTACCTCAATAAGATAAAAAATAAAAGTTAACATTAAAATTCACATTAATTTTTAAAATAGAACACAAATTTTAATTGATGAACAACATTAAAAATATTACATTTAAATTTTGTGATATTTAGTTCCCCGTACTCTCTCGGAGAGCTAGGTATGCGGTGGCTTTGTGCTACTTTTTAGATTTCATTACAAATGGATGATATTTGCCAGTGAAAAAATTCCATTAATGGATGAAAGATATATTCTATCGTACGTTTTTGTGTTGCTACTCTTTCCTTGATTTTAATTTATTTTGTCTTACTTTTCAACAACGAATGATATTTGCTTGTGGAGCAATTGGTGGCAAGATTAGTGGCTTCTTTTACCTGCCATGCCACAATTATAAAACTTCATCCATGCCCTTAATCCAAAACTGCTAGATCTACAATATTATTTGAAATGGATCCGTATTGCAAGATAACTTTTACATATGAATTTTGGATTTTCCCAAGGAAACAAAAAAACTTAATTTATTAAAATGCCATATATATGAAATATAAACCGTCAATATGAAATCATATGATTTCATTATCAAAGAACTTGTTCATATGATTGCAAAACTGTTTTATATGAATTTTCTATATAAAAACAGTGTAGTGTATTGACATGAAGAAATTGGCGTTTCCTTCATAAGTCGTATTTTGTATTTGATATTATGAAGTGACAAATTTTATCTGGAGTATTGAAAGAGTCATGGTACAGAAAATAAATAAATAAATAAGGGTCACGTGAAGAATTAACAGTATGTTTTTTTACAATAAAGTAGTCATGTACTATCTTTTGTTTTAAATATAGCTATATAGTTATAACTTTTTAATTGGTTCTAGGTTTTCTAGTTTTTGACATATATACCTGCATGACGGAGCCGAAAGAAAAAAATGTTAACCTGAATGGCATGGCATTCATCAAATCTTGTTCATTGGAGCAATTTAGGGAATACTTTGTAGCAAGAAACAAAAAAGTACAATTTATATATTTATATATGCTTATGAAATTATTTCTCTCAAAACGACTCATTTAGCTTAATCTAGATGGATAATGACATATATCGACAAAAGGCCTTGTTTTTGCTTTCTTAATACCTTGCTTTACTTTTGTTGTAAATGCAATAAAAATGTAGTTTAAGTACAGCATCAAAAAAAAAAAAAAAAGGAAAAAGCAAATACATTTAACTATAGTCTATGCATTCAGTACAATATAGAGGTCATTGCTAGATTACAAATAGAACAGAATTTGACCTTTTGGCATAGTTCTCCATTAGGTGAACTATAACTAGCATTACCGAATTAGAGTCCACAGAGACTTTTATTTTTATTATCCTTTTCTTCCAAAAAGAAATCAAATAATTTAGAATCGTTTAAACATCTGCCACTGGCACATGTGCCAGGGATGGAGCCTGTCAATAACGGAAAATTTCTCAAATGCATTCAAATTATATTGCGCATTTCTAAATGACTAAATCATGCACTTCACTATGCTACAGACATCTATATGATCAATTATGTGTGCTTGTTCGGCACCTTATTGTGTACAAACGAAGTTATCAGTTAAATAATACAACACTTACGGGTACCATAAATAGACAAACAATAAAACGTTCGAAGATTCAACACGCATAACAATCAGCTACCATTGGCAGTATTGTAAAAAAAAACCTCAAAGATCGTGATCCACACACGTCCTCGTGTTTTTCCCTTGGAGACTCGGAAAGAGAAACGATTAAAGATAACTTGAATTAATAGATAATAATATGATAGTGATATTAGTGGGTGTTATGCATCTGTTATCTTTCAACTTGTTGAAGCCTTGGTAGACGATTTTTGAATTAGAAGAGGGGATGCTTGTAATTACAGTATCACAATGTCCTTGGAATGAAAAAAATAAAAATAAAAAGTATGAGAATGCATTTGACAATCCCAAATTTAGAGAGAAAAAGATAATTAGATAAAAAAAAAAGGTAATAGTTAGCTTTTATGAATATAAAGAAAATGTTAACAAATACTCTTAAGATACTGACAAAAGAATTAAAAGTGAAAAAAAAAATCAAAAGTATGTATTATCAGTAAGTGTTTTATTATGATTTTTTTTTACATAATTTAATTATGATTTTTAATAAAAAAAATATTTTTATTAATTTTTTTTAACGAACATCGAGTATCTTTGAACGAAGAGCTTAAACTGGAGACTAATGACTCAAAGTATTATGATTTATTCAAGAGACTAATTTTTCTAATAAATATTCTTCTACTTAATTACATGGACATGATAATTAAATCATTAATCATATGTTTAAAGGGTATTATTATTTATCAATTCATAGCAGAATATTTTGGTAAATTTTTTTCTATTGCTAGAGCCTTTAAACATCAATGATGAGTTTTTCTTTACAGAACTTGATTGGCCTGCCTAGTTATGAGCTAACAAGGTGAAATTCTCCTAAAGTGAAGGTCATCGAAAGAGGGAATTGAATTGCATTAGAAGCCAAAAAGAAATGTTTCCATTAGATGAGACGAGGGGCAAGTGGAAATAAGAAAAAGAAAAGGAAAAAGAAAAGTGGGCGTGTTGAATGACTGTGTGAAGGTATTATTATAGGTGAGCAAAAGAAATATAAGAAAAAAAAAAAACGATATTAAAGAATGATGATGATGATAAGAAGGGATTATTATTAGGCCAGGGGAATATCAAAGAATAGGACACACTGAGAGGATTTGGTGACATGTGAGTCTTGCCCTATTGGAATCATGGTGGTCCATGCCAGGGAATAATCTGGTGTCTTGCAATGATGATCCCCCCTACCCTCTTCCAACTTTCTCCCCCAATTTCTTCTATGCAGTACTCTGTTCTTCTCAGTTTTCAGTGTCATGTTCTGTAAGAGTGAGTGACACTGCAATCAACACATGCTGAATTGTTACTAATTGCATCCATTCCCCATCTCATTCTCCAGCCTTTGCTTCTCTCTATGCTTCTTCTCAAGTCTGAAAAATAAGCATAAGTAGTAGGCACATGTGCTTCTTGCCCTTTTCGTTTTGTCCTCTATCTATTTTTTTTTTAAAACAAGCATCTTATTACTTTCAATTTTTAAATCCTTTTCTTTTTCTATTTTCTATTTTCTATCCTCATCGCATGTTGTGATTCGATTATTGTCGTTTTGGACTTTTAAGTCAGTTGTACAGAAGAAAGTTGTTTGGGAATTGGTTCACTCTTCTTTTTTTTCTCATGCAGTAATTATTGCTCCTTACTATATATTTTAATATAAACTCTTTTATAGAGACTTCATGAAAAAAAAAAACGAATAATCAATTTAAAATATTAACATAAAATTATTAATGAGAGTGTGGCAAAAAATTAGTCCCGAACATATATATAAGTAGTCCAAAATTAAAAAAAAAGTGACAATAATTACGTGTACATCATTATCACTCCTTGTTACTCGTATAAATATCCACCCTTTCTATTTTCTCTCTTCCTCATACCATACTTTTGTTATATTTTAAAATAATTTATATTAATTATTCTTAAAATTTTATAAAATCATAGAATCGTGAAAATTATATAAACTCTTTTGGTTTAAATTTATTAATTTTTAAAAATTATGTCTAAGCTAATTTTTAATTAGCTGATACTTGATAATATATACATTGACAATATGCAAATTAAACTTAAAAGTTATTTAATAATATAATATCCTATTTTCTGTTTTATTTTTTATTTTTTGACAAGAAGTTTTCTAGATGGTTTCAAGGAGAACTGACTTAACCGTTGTATATCATAGTTATAGAAATTTTTATTTTACACCGAACCATATCAACTTTGCGCGTGTATTATATTATAATATTTTTTACAACTATATTATAATATTTTATTTCAACCATATATGTAACGTTCTAATTGATTATGTATACATTCAACGATAGTTAAAAGAAAAATATATTTCTTACCCTATAAACACCTGAAAAAATATTTTATAAATGATTCTTACTGTGTACAAGTATATTTTGTTAATGTAAAATTACAAATCAAATGTATTCACTTAGTCTTAGTCAACGGTTCTATTCAGCTTATAGGGTAATATATATTAGCCCTTTTATCTTCCATCCTTAAGAAGAAAAATAGTTTTTCTTAGGAGGGAAAAACCGAAGTGAACTAACATTCAAAATGATTTTTTGTTTAATTCTATACATTGAAAATAAAATAATTTTACAAAATAAATATTTTTTATAATTTTAATTTAATAATAGTTTAACAAATTTATTTTATTTTCAACTTCTTAACCCATAGCATGTTTATAGTGTATAAGATAGAAAAATGTTACTTGAATAAAATAAATTATTTTCCAAGTTAAATACGATATTCTTTATTTTTAATAAATGCTTCATATTTTGAGCTAGGCAGGACTTTCCTCCAACCACTCCAAATTATGGAGTAATCAATTTGCATTCTTAATTTTATTACTACTGATAATCAATACATACGTTAATAATGAATGTATTGCCTTAAAATAATTTAAGTAGAATTAATTTTCTTTTGCGTGTCTACTTGGAATTGGTGTGATATATATTTGAAACAGAACTAATTTTTCAAAGTCAAAATACTGCCTAATGAATTTGAAGTAAAATGGTTTTGTTTGACTTATGTATCAAAAAGCTACTCCTTTTTCGTTTTTTATTTTCAAATAATTAAGACAGTGGGTGCGGATTATACATTATATTAAATATATTTAATGCAACAAATTAATAATGATAAAATGTTCTTGCTGTTGCACAATATTAGTAAAGGGGTTTATACTCGCTTTTTGACCAAAAAACCTATTATGTCCAACATTAATTAAAAGCTGTTGAGGGTTTATCACAAGCAAAATTGTATAATAATTTTATTTATACGTTGTTTATAATATATTATGTTTAATTGTTTGTGCCTTTTATTTTTGTCATACTAAAATAAGAATATATATATATTTCAAGACCAATTTTTTAACTTTTTTTCAAAACCAAGATAAATATAGAGATGATATAACGATTATTGTGTGTAAATTGAAATTATTATTGCTCACTGACAACTAGCTTCGATTTTATACACATGTTTTAAGAGATTAAATACACATTGAACAAAAACAGATTGCATAAGTAGCCAGTAACTTCAATTTGTTCTAGGTAATAAGAAGATAACAAATTATGTTTAAGGATCTATTAGTATTCATCTGTTTTATTTGTAATTTCTGAAATATTTTTCTATCTGAAATTTATTACTTTAGAATATATAAAAAAGTAATAATAATTATTTTATTTTTAATAACATCCTTAAATAATAATGCATTATTAAATGTTTAATTGCAAGATCTACTAAGATCATTCTAGTAGTAAGAAACTTGGGTAGTTTACACAAAATTTTTAATTCAAATCTTGTTATCATTGTTATACACAATATATATATCTATATATATATAATTGTAAAATGTAACTAGTCATTTATGAAGAGTATCTTTGTCAAATAAGTTGATAGTATAAAAATCTTTAAACAACTCTTTATTTTTTTTTAGAATAAAATTTAATTACAATATATTGGTAATATAAATATTTTTTACATATAAATTTTTTAAAGATATAAGAAAACTAAACTCTTATCTTATAATAGTCAAAAGTATAATAGTCCTAATTTGAAAACACAATAATATCCCATATATTTAATCAGACCTAAATTATTTACTTGGACTATAATTTTAAAGTTTTAGTTTTTTATATGAGTAAACGATAAATTTAAGCTTTTAAACAGTTTTTTAAAAGACCATTAGAAAGTTTTTTGTGTCATTAATAGGATATACAAAAACTTAACATTTACACGTTATAAATACTAAAATATATAAATTTATTTAGTATAAGAACTAAAACATAAAATAAATAAAGTATATAAATTAATTGAATAGTTTTGTTTTCTGAATATTTAACCTTCTATCTAATGCAAATAAGTTACGTGTACTTCATATATAACCATGTAGGCAGTTTTCACGTATGAATACCAAGTTTTTGAGTTGAGTGCGTTACTTATAACTTCAAACTAATAAGGAAAGAAAAAAGACTTTATGGCAAATTTCCTGCATAACATTTAATTAAAATTAAACTGTCAAAGACTAATTAGTCTTTTAGATAGAACAACTATCCCCATTTTCACCGTCTTTCCCGTTTCTTGTCACGCGTAGCTGCACGACCTCCACCCAATCGTTTTATGTTGGTAACATTTACGTAAGCAGTGATGAGAGTAGAACTCAAGCTGACGCAACCAGGTTTAAATGGCTCTAACATAGGTGTTAATGGCTAATTACTCATTTCTCTGAATTTGAAAACAAACTTATATACCATTGGGTGGTTTTTAGTTGGATACAACAGTAGATTTAGGATCTAGATTAAAGATTCAAGGTTTTAAAAAATAAAAATTAGTAATTATTATTACGAATAGTGAAAAGTTAGAAATAAAAAGTTTAAATATATAAAATTAATAAAAGTAAAATATACATATTTAAAATATTTATATGTATCTTTTTTAAAAATGAGAGAATACATTTACATTCTTTAAATTCTTAATGAATAAGATGTTGATAGTAAGTTTAAAAAAATTAAAAAATAATAATTAGTTTTTAATTTTTAAAAATTAATTTTAGTTTTTTCTATACTTTTTGGTTTTAAAATAAACTAATTTTAAAAATTTTATATCTTATTAAAATTAGTTTTAAAATGTGTTTATATGATAATGACAATAATAATGACAATGACTATATTAGTGATGGAAGTGATGTTGGTGGTAGCGATGTTAATAATGATGATGACGACAATAATAGTGGTGGTGTTAATGTCAGTGTCAATGATAATAGTGATGGTAGTGTTGATAGTGATGATGTGATGATTATAGTGATAGTAACAATGGTGATTATGACTCTGTCAATCTTAGTGTTTGTAATGATAGTGGTGATGACAATCATTATGGTGACAATAATGGTGATAGTGTCAATTGTGATGACCACTATGATGGTAATTGTGGTGTCAATGCTAATAGTGGTAAGGAAAAAGTCATAGTTAAATGTAAGGAGAGTGCATTATTTTTTAAAATTAAAATTAAATTCATTAATCCTTTTTTGTTTGAGCCCGTATGATATGATTGCAAGTTTTTTATTTTTAAATGTAATTCTTAAAACAAAATGTGTTTGGTAAAAATGGAGTTAAAACAATTTTTAATTCAATTTCAAAACATTTTTATAATTATTTTCAAAATTAATAAAAAAAATATTTAAAAATTTAGATTTTAGTTTTAAAAATGTACATTTTTATTACATTTAACAATAACTCTTTTTGTTATTACTACTATCATCATCACTAATATTGTTACCACTATTATTGTTATTGTCTTTCTTGTTATTGTCATAGTTGTCACTATTGTCAACCACCACAATCATTGTCATCATAGAAACACTCTTAAACTAATTTTAATAAAATTAGAAACTTTCAAAATATGTTTTAAGACTAAAAATTAGAGAAAAAAAATCAAATCTAAAATTTAAAAACTAAAAATAGATTGTTGGTTTTAGAACTTGTGAAACTCACAACTAAAATTCATCCAAAGCGAGCCTAAATTTTGGAATTGAATAGAAAAATGTTTTGAAAATGAGTTAAAAATCATTTCAACTCTATTTTTTGTCAAACACACTTCGTTTTGAAAATTGCATTTTAAAATCAAAAAACAAAAACTTGCAACCACCTCAAACAAGCCTTAAGAAAATTTATATTTTAGAATAAATATATTGAATTATTTCTTAAAATATTTTAATTAAATTTTAAAACTAAAAAAATTAATTTTGTTTGCAAATTTTAGTTGCAAATTAACCATTTAGTTTTTTTTTAATTTCTTATAAAAAAATCTCAAATTATATTGTCGTTACCATTTTTACTAGCTATATCACTATCGTTATTTTTTTCTAGTTAAAATATATTTTTAGTCCTTTATGTATTTAATTATATTTAATTTAATCACTTATATTTTAAAATGTACTATTTAGTTCTTTATATTTTTAAAGTGAGTCAAAATTATTCTTCCAAAATAATAATTTTTTTCATGCAATAAATTAAATTTTTTTAAAAAGTAAGGAATCAAACTAAATATAATTAAAAATATAAAAGAATAAAAGTATAGTTTCAACCCTTATATTTTGTGTGTCTATCACAATCAATACTAGCACTATTGTTATAATCTTGATTGTCATTGTTACTACCACTATTTTTACTATCATAGTTATAATTGTAATTATACCATGACTTTAACCACCATATTACCACCATAATTGGTTATTGTCATGTCAACCATTTTCGATATCATTGCAATTATTTTCATTGTATACATCATTGTCACTATCATGGTCACTACAATTATTGGTGACAGTTGTTGTTAATTCATTGTCACCTACATTGTTACTTCTCCACCATTATACCACTAGCATTATCAATCTTATTGCTATTATGCACCATTAGTAATTGTTATCATCAAACCATTTTCATTTATAGTGTCATTGTCATCACTAATTGCTATGTTATTATCATCATTGTTATAATTATTATTACTACCTTTGTTGCCTTTGTTATTGCCCTTCCTTGCCTAGTCATCACCATTTCTACCAATGTTATTAATCAATCATCATTACTAGCAAACTTTGACGGTAAGATTATTCAACTACAAATGTCTCATTTGTCTAAAATTTGGTATGTATGATCATTTAGATAATATCAAAATGTTTACTAAGTAAATTATTAGAATTTAATATATTCAACGAGATATTAAACAAAGTAACTCTACATGGGGTTACACTTAGAATAGTTTGATTCTCGCCCATGTATGTGTGTGCATAGGATTTGGATTCCAGCACTTGAGTCGTTAGTCTTTCTCTAGCAAAAATATGGGTCAATGGATACATTTGAAGATTGATAACAAAAGTTAAAAAAGACAAGAAAAACCAATAATAATCCTTACATCAATACATTGGGTGAAAAATTAAAAACCAATTAGATTAAAGAATAAACATAATTTTTTTTATAAGTGTTATTTCGATGTGATAATGTCATTAATGATGTCAATGTCAAAAGCAAATATACCATCAAAGGACTAAGAAAGTATTTAGGATAGGAGAGAATTATAAAATAGTGTTGAGGACTTGAAAATATTTGAAATAGCTCATCTTATCCTTGCAAAATTGAGCTCATTTTGTTGCCACACAATTGATCTTGTATGTTAAGTAAATTTGTTTGCTAGTGAGTTCAATTAGTTTCATAAATGAGAGATAAAATTATAACATTAATCTTGGTAAATTATAAAAAAATTTAGCCCTAAAGAAAAGGACTTTTGTTCACGTTGATGAGTTCACTTTTTGATGCTTTTCTTGTTAAAAAATTATAAGAAAATTAAGAAAAAAAGAATATTAAGAGTAAGTTGGTAATGAGTGAGAGTGAATTAAAGACTAAAATTATGGCTTACTCCATGTCATTGTGTTTCTCATATATATGTTAAGCTTTTAATTTTTCACACACTAGATTGATCCTAGGGTTAACATTCTTTTAGTCTTTGTCATTTAATATCAACACTCAAATGTATTTAATGACCTAGAGACACGAGTTGCTAAAGAGAATTAAGACATCCACTCTTGTTTATATGTATATATGACACACACAGTCTTTCTCCCTTTATACATATTAGCTTTTTGACCCATGTAATTTACATAATCCTTTAGTTATCCATTGGTTTTGTTAGTTCTTGCACTTATATTTTATGCATTATTTTAATATATGAAGTATTCCAAAATTTTAAAATATAAAATAAGTCTTATTTCAAATAAGAAATTATTTAGAAAGTAAAAGGTAGGAAAGTTATAAAATTAAATATATAATATAAATTAAAATCAAAAGATATTTTTTAAAATTTATAATTCTTGTAAATGTAAATAGTTTGAATATTCATTTTGATATTTTCTTATATTGAAATATAAAAGGTTTCAATAATATTTAATGTTAAGTTTAAAATTTCTTCACTAACAAATTATGAACTATATATATAATTGAAATATTTAATTTTTTTAAGAAAAATTAAAAAAAAAAATTTGTATATTTAAAATAAATGATTAAATTAATCTTTGAAAATATAATTTTAATTATGTTAGTTTTTAAATGATAAAATTATGTTCAAAATTTTGAAGTATATTTTATTAATTGAATTAAGCTTCATAATAATATATTTTTTGAAAAATTAAAATTATGTTTTATTTTTTAAAAATTAATAATTATTTATTTTCTAATTTTTTTCAAACATGTAACTAATGTTACTAATGCATAAAAGTTCTTATTTTAATAGAAAAATTATAAATTTTATTTTTAATATTTTTAAGAAAAACTCTAAAATAAACCACAAATTCACATTATAATATTTTCTTTTGTGTAAGTTGTGAATTGAGATTAAGAAAGTGAGAATCATAAATTGATAATGGCCTAATATATGAGAGTAACAAAGTAAAACATGTATATTTTTTTTCTTTCTCATTTGTATTTTTTCTCATGTGTCAAGTGCTAGCAAAGTAATGATCTCGTTTATTATCAATAAAACTCCACTCACATATCACATCGTGTAATAATTAATACCCTAATAAATGTAGCAATGCATAATGTCATTTTTTTCTTTGTTTTAACCAAGAAAATGCTTTTAGGAAAACCAAAAATCTTAGACTAACTTGCTTTATATGTGTCGTTCAATAATAATATACGTCTTACAAAATTATTACGTGTTATGTTTTTCTTTATTTAAAAAAACACGTAGAATATTGCATAAAAAATTTAAGAAGATAAAAAAACATAAATTTTAAAAGTTAAGAGAATGCTCAATCAATTGAAGTAATTGCCTTGATAAAAATAAAATGGTGTTATATTAAACTAATATACAAGTTAATTCTTATAATCATCTCGATGTTATCATTGGTGAAGTCGTTAGGAATAAGATGCAACAGCAATATCAGAACTATTATGGATAATTAAAACTGTGTCGATAAATAAAAAGGCTTTTTATTTAAAACAGTTTACAGTAAACATAATTATCGGTAAATTTTAGTTGTAACATGTAATTAGGGACACTCAAACTGTTACTAAAGTGTGCGTTATTACTTCCCACAAAATAATGCTTAAATTATTGACATTAAATTCTTGGTAATTATTATATCTTAAATAATAATCTTGACGTTACTAATGGAGTGTTTTAGTGTAAGCTAATTTTACTGTAAAGCAGATTTCTCTAATTCATGACTTTATCAGATATCAGAGTCCGAACCCGTCTGAGACAGCAATATCAAAGACATTATCTTTGTCAGCCCCCAACCAACCCGGAATGCTTTTCATAACCCCACATGTACCCCACTTTATATACTTGAACCATATCTTTTCCTAAAAGATGTTCCATAAGGGAAAGTGTTATAAAGTTAAATTAAAATGGTGTATAACTCTTAGAATTACTAGTTTCTTTCGTAATTTTCTTCCATCAGATATGGTTTAATCTTACAAGAATGAATTTTAGGTGAAAGATTGATTAATAAATGGTAGATAAAAAAGCATTGTAAGTGGGATGGGATGCCAATGTCTAATGTTTAAAAACATATAGTAGGCACCTAAAATTATAGGAGACAACACTTTCTGAATGTTAAAAGCTGAATAAGTACTACTCAAGTGGGGATGGGCTCATTAACAGTTTAAAACTCTTATGATAGTCTTTATACTATACGTTTAGGACGTTAAAAGAAAATTCATTTTCATATCAAATAATTTTATCATTTATTTTAATTTTTAGTTATTATTTTTAAATTTTCTTTAAAATTTTTGTTCAATTACATAACTTTTTTTCGTTTAAACTTCACTATTTTTATTATATAATGTAGTTCATTTAGTTTAACACGGTTAATAAATATATTTCAAAAGACTCTAGAATTTATTTTTAATTAATATATATGCAGGAATATATAAATTTACATTTTAGTTTTTTTATCAATAATTAAATCTTATTTCAAAATAAGTTTTTAAATAATATTGATTGATTTAAAAATTATACTTCAATATAATATATTATAAGTTTATTGAATTTGTTAATTATATTATATCTAATAAATATAATAATCAATATTATATAAGAAATTTATCAGTTATTTGTATATTTAAATAAATATTATATTAATAACATTACTATATCTGTTTAATTATATTTTATAATTAATTCATTTTTAATTTGATAAATTTAAAACATATTTTTTGAAAATATTAATTAAAATAATTTTTTAATATATGATTAATTTTCATAATTTTTATTTTAAAATAATAATTAAAGTTCTAAATCAAGAAATTTTATTTATTTATTTATCATTATAATAATAATATACATTTAAATATATAAATAAGAGAAAAAATATTTAATGTTCTCAAACTTTATATATTTTTTAAATAAATATCCTAAACTTTAATTTTATTATTGATCCTTAAATTTTATGTCATTCATAAATAGATAATATGAAGGTTAATTTGTTCCAATTGACTCTTAATATTTACTTTTTTTTACAAACAAATACTTTAAACTTATAATTGATTATTAAAATTTATCTTTTTTACTTCTGATTATTTATTTTATGTTAGAGTCAAATGATTCATCTTAAGTATCACTAATTTATTAACATTTTTCTTCTTTTGCTAGAACTCATTTCATTATATATTAAAATATAATAAAAAGATGAATTTAAAAAAATAAAAATATTAAAAAATAATTTATTTAATTTGATAATTTTAAATTTTATTATGTTTTCTCATATGTAAATAAAATATTTTTTTATCATATAGAATCAAAGTTATAAAAATTTTGAATTATCAAATAAAATAAATATTTTTTAATCTTTTTTTATATTTTGTTTGTTTAAAATTCATATTTTATTATATTTTAATATATAATGAAATGAACTCTAAAAATTAAATAAATATATTTATGACTTATTGGTATTTAAGATAAATCATTTAACTCTAGCATAATACAAATACAGATAGAACTATTTAACAAAAGATAAATTTTGATAATCAATTAGAATGCAATTAAAATTTAA
>JAMLFT010001867.1:0-28285 GCA_026544285.1 Pachyrhizus erosus | reverse complement strand
TATATATATATGAACATAGATTTTCATAATTGATAATACTTCCATTAAATGTGAAAGTTCAAAAGTAAAATCGTACTTTAACGAATTCCATTTACTATTACAAAACATATCAAAAGATGAAATTAACCCTTCTTGTTCCTTTTTCTTCATTTGGAACATTCTGAAGGATCCTCTTCTTCTGATGAATCATCTCTCCCTGATGGTCTAGAAGTATTGGTAGGAGTTGAGGTAGACGACTAACGAGGGTTTGATGGCTATCGGCGTTTGGGGTGTGATGGGATTCATGGAGGAGAGTTGGAGAATTTGGGTGACATTATTTGAGTTAGGGTTATTGGGAGGTCAATTTGTCTAGGTGAAACAAATGAAAAAGGATTAGGTGTAACGAACAAACCAGTATAAGTATCAAGTTGGTAGAGTGGATCTTAGGTCCAACTTCTACAAAGTGGCAAAATAAATAGGTGGAATAAGGGATGAAACGCATCAGGCATCTTCTATTAAAAATAAATTTGGGATATGTAGGAGTGAGTCATCCATTCTCCATCAAACACAAACAATTGCGTACTTGTCAAACATTTGCGCTTACTCTCATCTCACTACTACATTTCCTATTTACTTACTACTAGTGCCTTAGGGTCGTTCGCTGCCTCCTCCTACCAATTCTAGAGGGTCTATGCAAAACATGTCATCCATTCCATAATTATAATTTGGGTGATGATCGAGAGTACATATTTTGATTTGATACAAAGACTTAGATACTCTCAATCGATCTTGGTAATGTTCCGCTACGTCGGGGTTGTCAAGCTGGTTTAGTGTAACCTTCTTTTAGAGCGGCTCACAAACTTAGAACCGTTACACCCCCAAGGACTTCCACAACTTGTGTACATTATTCAAGTACCTACTATAGTCAACCTATTGCATTTCTCTAATCTTATTATCTCACATGAATTATCATGGATAGCTACTTCTTGTCTTTTTACAATCAAGTCTTCAAGTACAAGATCCAACTCACATCATGTGATGTGAAATCCTGTCTCATATCAAATACTTCATTCACAATAATATCAATTGGCCAAACCATCAATCATCTTGACTTTCTAGCCAAAAATCATTCTACGGGAGGGATCATTTCATCGCAGAGACTTATAATACTTATAATAATCATTTGTCCACTATTGTAGGGTTTATTTTCAAATTCTATCCTTTAAGGGTAGATATAGAACACTTCTCATTCAATCAGATCATGATAAATAGTAAACTTCGTAGTAATATCAATAATCATGACATATAATACTAATCCATCATCGAAATGAATTATTTTAATATTGTTCAACTTCTTTGAATACTATATAAGTGTAATTTAAAAAGTATATGGAGAAATAATTTTGTAAATAGAAAGTTTCATTCTCTTACTCTTTTATTTTACAAAGATTATGAGTATAACAATGGATTTTATCCTTTTGAACTAAGGAAGGGTATTTTAGTAATTTCACTTATCTTTTATAACTAAACTTGTAAATTTCTTTTCATATCATAAGTAATTACTAGTCATTACCAATTTATAGAAAAATTATGAGATTCTTATATTTTAAATTTAATTGAGGGGCATTTTGGTAATTTTCTACTAAGAAGTGTATTTTGATCATTTCACCCCTTCAAATTTTATTTTATTTCAGCAACTCTTATTGAAATATCTCCCTAGGGTTGTATGTCCTATAGAACCAAAAAAATTGCTAATAACATCAAAGTTTTTAGAAGAAATGAAACTAGGGGTATTTTTGTCATTTTCATTTTAAAATTTATTTTGATAAATTTCCATCTCTTTTAACTTCATTATTACTCGCAGCTTATTTAGTGCTAGTGTAAAACAAATTCACTATCCATTTCCTAAATTAAAATAACAAAAATAACAAAATTTTAAAATTTTAATATAGGGGTATTTTAGTCATTTTCACCCTTAAGGGTAAAATGGTCATTTGACCATCTTCTTCATCTTCCTCGGGTATCAGAGCCTCTGGTTGGCTTGAAGCCAGTTTCAAATTGACCATTTTCTTCCCTTCTTCTCCTTTTGGGTTTGTTTTATAAATTTTGAATCATATGAAGTTGGAGTTAACCATTTTGCATTACATCTTGTTGGAAATTAAGCAATTTTGAAAGCATAGACAGGAATAGAAAATTTAAACTCTGATCTTGATAATTTTTTCAATTTTCCTTAACAATTCTGGAGAATTTCATAGCTAGAATAGTTCGAATATCATCAATGAAGTTTACCCTACCTAGAATTTGATAAAAAAAATGACATGAACAACAAGAATTAAGTTCTTCGATTTCAAAATTCAAAATTTTTTAGTTCAATTCATTTTCAATGAATTCATTTATCTCAAAATGTTAAACTTTCAAAAATCCAAATTGAAACAACCTAGTATAGCTCTAGTAATAAAATTTGAAGAAAAAGTAACTCCTCTTACTTTAATTTTGAATTTTCTGACGAGAATTTGCAGAATCCAGCAAAGCTCTCCTGAACTTCCAAAATTGCTACTCCTTTGTCTTTTCTTTCAATTTCTTAGATAGAAAAAGAGTTGGAGTTATTTTGAAATTGTCTGGATCAAAATAAACAATGGAAGACTTAAATTTAGAGAAAATGGAGAAGAAGAAGCTCTACGGCTTAATGCTCCGTAACTTTGAACTTGAGACATTTAGATAGCCTCTCCATCGCCCAATGTTATTCTATTTTATTCCTAGGTAGTAAAGGTGGCTTGGATGAGTAAGGTAGGCTCGAGTTAAGGGCTAGGTGGCTACTCGAAGTAAAGAAAACTCAAGGTTGAAGACGAAGGTGCCATGGCAATTTAAAGGAATGAAAGAAAGGATATAGACTTTTATTTTTACTAGATTATCAGTGATGAACCTAGCAATCCAACTAACAATTTCATCTGTCCTCTCTTTAACGCCTTAAGAGGTCATGGGTTCGAATCCCTACTTCCCCTTTTTCACTCTTCCCCCTTTTTTTCCATATTATTTATCTGTTATAACATAAATATTTGATGGAACATTAATTTACACCCAGAACAACTAGCCTAGGTGGTAACGCATTTTGCTATTCCACTTGGGGACCTGGCTTCGAGCTCAATTGCCTTCCTTTCCCCTTTTTCCTTTCCTTTTCTAATTTTCCTTTTTCTTTATTTTTTCATTTTATTTTTAAAGTTATTATTTTTACCTCTAAAATTTCTATCAATCCTTTTATATTTTACTTTTTGTTCTTATATTTTCTCCCTTAAAAATATTTTTATATTTATAAATCTATTTATTTTAATTTATTTAATTATATTTATTTATAATATTTTAAATTTTTATTCCTAAAATCTAGATTACTATTTTATTTTTATCCTTCCTATTTCTACCTTTTTTTCTCATAGTCCATTTATTTTAAAATTTCTAACTCTATTTTATAATTTTCTATTTCAAAATTAAAATACTATTTATATATATATATATGAATATTTATTTATTTTTTCAATTTATCTAAAATTGTCTTACTAAAAATCATTAATCTTTAACTAACTATAATCTCTTCTCTCTTGATTATATTATTTCGTAGATTGTAAACAATATTTCTTCTAAATTCAAATAAACTTAAAATAAAATAAATTATACATTTCTAATTCAAGATTATTTTCCTTAATATAAATTATTTATTTAAAACAAGATGTTACACCTTAGGGTCAACATACATAGTTGTAAGGTTGTTCCTTCTCTTTCTATTTATAATGGACCACATGTTAGGTTAATTGACTTTTAAATTAGTAGTCTAGGTTTGACTCCCATTAATCTACTAATTTTCTCTTAATTATATTTAATTAACCCACTTAATTATTCATGTTGCATCTAATTTTATTTAATCTACTTATTTAAGTTTATTGAATCTATTATTATTTACAACAATGTCATTAATGAGTTGACTTAGTCAACCTTAATGGTTAAAATTAATTAACTTAGTTAATTTTAATTTTATTTAATTAAATTTTTAATTCTTAATTAATTATCAATCCTGTCTCAATATGTAAATTTCACTTACACACATTTTTTTAGTTTTTTGTAATAATTTTCACTAATTTAAATTAATTAGCAATTAATTCTCTAATTAAGGGTTATTTCATATTAATTCTTATTATGAAGTTTTTGGGTGTCCATAACACAAAAAGTTAATTAAAATTTGAAAGTAAAGGAAAGTAGGGTTGTCGTTACAATGAATTTATTTGGAAAAACCTTAGAGTAAACATCTTTTATCATCAATCCATGTAGTCAAAAGGCATACAACTGTTACACTGTTATATTCTTTTATTTAATATTTTTTAGAAATTCAAATTATTAATGGACAAAGTAGTAAATAAACAATAAAGTAAAAATTCATAGGACAAACCACGTGTACTTTTAGTGTCATTCTCAAACTAGGGTTTGAATTTTACATCGATAATCCATTATTAACGTTAATACTAACCTATATTGTGTGGGACATTGACCCAAAATTCTAATTTTAATTAGAAAACAACAACAACACACTTGATGTTACACTTGAGTTTTGTTCCAAATCATGTTCCTACTTAATTTGCAAAATATTTATAATTACCTTTAGTTTTTATAGTTGATTAAAAAAATAATATGTAATAACTATTGTTTTAAGGAATTCACATTGAATATTCCATTTTATTAATTTTAGTTAGAGTTCATTTATTTTAGTGTCAACATTTAACAAATATTTGCCACAATTTTTTGAATAAAAATCAATTTAAGCAATCAATTTCTTCATAGAAATTATGAAATGGATAATAGAAAGAAGAACAACAATTATCAAACTAACTCCTATATCAAAAGAAAGTATTATTGTTGACATTCTCATTGTATATAATTTAAGTATAGAACCACACTGATACAAATTTAGGAACTTTAGTCTCTCCTAAAATGCTAGACAATGGAAAACTCAATGAAATAACTTTGTTTCATATAACATAAAATAGTGAGGGCATTTGCTCTTAAATGAGTCCAACATTATAATTAGGAGCGAGATGCAACATTAAGATTGTTAAGATACAAATATAGGTGTGACATGAAGAGCGATGGTGGTAGAGAAGGTGATGTGAGTGGTGAGTAGGGTTGTTATTTAAAGTCTTCTCGTTAAGAAGAGTAGCTAGGAGTTAAAAAGTGATGGTATTGGGTGGGGGTTAAGTTGGTAGGTGTATTTGATGGTTAATTGGAGTCTTCCCAATAAGAAGAGGAGCATAAGCTGGAGAGTGGTGGTGACATGGAAGGTAGGCCAGTTGGTGAGTAAGATGGTGAATGAGTGTCCTTATCAAAGAAGTAGGAGCATGAGCTAGAGAATGGAGGTAGTAGTAGTTGCCATGTTTGTGGTATTGGTGATGGTGGTTTTAGTGGTGGTCATACTCATGGTGGTGATGGTGTAACACATAATACCTTTTTTTAGACTTACTAAATTATAATAAAAATTAATGTATTCTCTTCTAAATTTCATTTTTAAATTATCTTTGCAAAAAATATATGTTGAAAATTATCTTTTTGAAAGGTTCTATTTATACAAAAAATATAGTTCACAATTATATCAATACAATAATTAAATTAAATCTTACATGATCTTGGTAAGAACCTTCATTCCATTATAAATTAGTTTAAATGTACCACAAGAGGCTTTTAATCCTAATAATTAATACACCCAATAACAACAGTTTTCTAAATATGGGAATAGTTAACAAATACATAGAAATATCATATCTAAGCTACCTTTCCAAAATATACATCAAATGGTGGTGAACCTAAATAAAGGAGTAACTACTCCTTATAAGTCTTAGTTGCAAGTCAAAAACATGAATAACCCATATTATCTAAGATGAAGCCTTTAAGGGATCCTCCTCCAAGTTTTTTTTCTAAATCTTTTTCAGTGTTATCATCTTCAAGTACTACATTCAAAGCTACCCTCTAACTATCATTTATTCCAACCCCAAGTAACCCTACCACCATGTCGATGTCGATGTCGATGATAGTTTATAAGGATGACATTTCTAGCAAGAATACCTATATGAATCCATTTGCCAAAAGTTCACCTTTGGGTTGAAAGATGAAGAAAAGAAAGAACTTTAACAAAAACACAAAGTTACTACGCAATGTGTCTAGTGAGAACTTATAGTTTTTCTGCTACCATGATTTCCTTCTTAGTGGACAACAAATTCCATCTCCTAGGAATATAAACGAGGATCATATATGTTCTACTGTATATGTTATCAGACCCGAGTTTTACTCCTACTCCTTCATCTCCTATAGAATACTAAGGCCATGTGTAACTACACAAACCAGTTGAAGAACCACCATACACTCCACCTCCTCTTTCTACAAATACTACAATGACCACAACCTCAATTACTTCTACTTCAACTGCATTTGCATCCTCATCAACTCTATCACTTGCCTAAGTTGAGAGTATTATAGACAATAAAATTCATTCTCACTTAGAGAAGCAAAATGCTAACTTTGTTGGGATGTTCCATAACCAAACTCAAGTCAATAATTCCAGCTTTAATAGCAAGATCAATGCTTATCTTGCTCCAATCATGGCCATTCTATAAGAAAATTGTGTCTCAAGTTCAACAACAATAAGAACAACAACAACCTTAGAAGGACAACCAACACCCTCCTATTTAGTGAATATAATGTCCTACTTCTATATCTTTGTCCATTTTTTATAATGAAAAAAGGGATAGAATTTTAAAAATAAGGGTTATATGATATAGAGGGAATTCTTTTCATACTTGAATTATTGCTCGTCTTTGGCAATATATAAAGTTGCTTGTGCACCTATGTTATATGCTTGATCTATCTTGTTTTGTACTAATTATATATATATATATATATTTTTGCTCTAATATCTGTTGATATATATTACATAATACTTATTGAACTTAGAGGGAGTCTAAATACTCTACATACATTGTTATATTCATAACATGTTTGTTATGCTTTATTCTTTAATCCTTTTTTATTTGATATCTTAACATAACTCATTACAAGTATATAAGCATGAAATATTCTACTATGATTTTGTTGGTGATGTTATCATTGATCAAATTTCAATATTGTTTGTAGTCATAAAAAAAAAGAGATTGTAAAAAACATAAGACATGGACGATGTTTGACCCTTTAAAAGTCTCACAGTTTTGATAATAACAAAGATAATATAATTTGACATATTAATTAGTTTTGATGACTTATGCTGGATGCAAAAATTAGTTTTAACTAAATAGGTGTCCAAAGCACTAATAAGGACTTGTGTCAAACTATTTTTACAATAACATATTAAGCATCCAACGCACTATAAGTCAACTTGTTGTTTAACATTATTTTTAAGAAAAGAAAGGTGTAGCATCCAACACTAAGTTTTTGTCATCTATGACATAAATGAAAACACAACCTTTTTCTACTTACACTTAATGCTTTAATTTATTATGATCAGTCACGAAAGTTGAAACTTTCATGTTTCAAATGCCTAGGATATTTGTTCTTATATTCCTTACATTTGTTGATTGTAATTATTTTGTTCATATGTTCAAGCTAATGTTTGAATTTCAAGCATTTAATGAAAAAAAAAACATCTGAAGAATAAGTAGAGTTTCTTATAAAAAGTATCCTCAAGTCTTAGATCTTGTTCAAGGAAAAAACTTAAGCAGGAATTTACAAAAAGAAGACAACTTCAGAAGTTGCATCAAGGAGTTTTAGGAAAGAAAGGACAAGCGTTTTTTTCTCTCCTTTGATGAAATTGCCATATCAAAGAAGAAAACATGACTAAAGTTTCCATGCATTAAATGAAACATCAAAATGGAAAATTTTACAAAGATGTTGTCTCACAATAGATACTTAAGCATGAAGGTTTCAAAAGGATGAGTATTTTGTGTAAAGAATTAAGTAGGAAGTGATGAAATTATCATATCAAAGAAGAAAACATGACTAAAGTTTCCATGCATTAAATGAAACATCAAAATAGAAAATTTTACAAAGATGTTGTCTCACAATAGATACTTAAGCATGAAGGTTTCAAAAGGATGAGTATTTTGTGTAAAGAATTAAGTAGGAAGTGCAGAAAAATTAATTAACAAAGAAATAATGATACTTTTGTAAAATAAATGAAACATCAAAGAAGAAAATTTTACAAAGATGTTGTCTCACAATAGATACTAAAGCATGAAGGTTTCAAAAGGATGAGTATTTTGTATAAAGAATGAAGTAGGAAGTGCAGAAAAATTAATTAACAAAGAAATAATGATACTTTTGTAAAATAAATCCTCTATTTTTATATACAAGTACTAGAAATAAATAAATAAAAACTTCACAAGTAACTGATTTTGTTGAGAAAATAAATTATTTAGGTAGGAAATTAAGTTATCTAAATAATGGAATAAGTTTCAATCAATTTGAATTTAAAATGAGTGAGAACGGATGATTTTGTGAAATGATACGAAGTATAGAAAGTGTGCAGTGACAACAATTTAAAACATCCAAAAATATGACTTAATAATGCTGTAAAAATCAATTGACAGTTGATTTTAGTTCATATATGTGTGAGGAACCTTCCCATAAACTTCTAGCGCATTCTAAATCTAATTGAATTAGTTATAAACGTTTTTCCTACGTGTATACGTGTTTACACAGGATTTTGAGTTAAACCACAAAGTTTAATTTTATAAATGATAAATTATAACTAAAATGGGTAGTCAAGTAAGAGTGATTCTGTCATATGCTTAGAAAATATTTGAAGGATTAATTGTACGAATTTAAACGACATATTAAAAGTATAAATATAAATGATGAGAAAATCATGAGATTAATTATGATGTTACAATTTAATTAACGAAAGTCATATTTCATAAGATTTGAGGTGTCATGAGGAGTGAATAATAATTTGAAATACCAAGAATATTTATTAAAATTTTTATATATAATTTAAATTACTTAATTTCTACAAAATCTGATGAGAATTGATATATGATCATATATTTGATTATTTTGTTTCTTAAGGAGTGTGAAATGTCGTTATAGATAACAACACTCTTGATGTATTAATAAAAAATGCTTGTTTTTTATTTGTGGATATCGATGAATGAGATATCAGTTTGTCGCCTCTAGAAATTGAGATGAGCAGAACGTCATATGTTTCTAATATGAGCAGACGAGATATTGTTGACAGATGAGCAAATGAATGTAGCATCAAGATTTGGTGTGCAACAAGCCTCTTGGTGTTGTGAATTAGTGAAACGCCTGAGGGCCTGTGGTCATAGAGCCTAGGTTATGATGTTGAAGGCTTGAGAGCCTAACACTATGATATTGGGGTATGTAGCACGATGGCCCTAGTTGATATGACTATTTGTAAATATAAACTATCTACCCTGTGAAAGTCATCATGTTGATACCAATTTAGTTGGAGGCTTGGTCGCAATGGACAAATGAAGACAATTATTGATTATTAAACAAAGTTATGTGTGTGATGAATTTAAGAATAAAGATTATGTGGGATTAACTACAGTGTGGTACTTAAGAAATGTTCATAGGCTCGCAAAGTTCTAGGGGTAGTATGAGGTGCTAAATTGTGATAACTCACAAGGCTAAAGGACACCAACTTGGTGGTCTTGACAAATATGGAACATTATCATAATTATCATAGTTGGTCGAGAGTATTTTGATTCAAGTACCATACAAGATATGTCCTCCCAATTATCACCCAAGAATAAATGAATATGAATACGTTGTATGCAAATCCTCTAAGACTTGGAAGGTCATGAGACATTTAGGGTCCAATCATTCATGTTAGTGGAGCAAATAGGACGTATTGACGAGGAATGAGATACAAGGATTACTTACAGTGATCTGTGAGAATGGTGAACGTGTGAGTCATGAAAGTGTTATTGTTGGTATTTGTATGGCTCTAAAGCAAGCGAAGGACTCATTCTATATATTTTTTTCAAACAAGGATGTCGTGGATACACAACCTACTATATGAATATGATACCTTCTTCAAGATCATGTGTTTCACTTTCTTGTCGCCATATGACACTAAGTTAAGGAGACAAGTTCATATTGATCTACTAGTAATTTTGACCCAAGTGTTGGCCCCCGATTACATTCAAGGACCTACTCTCCCTACTTCGACCCCTTCTAGATCCATTATCCTTAATGTAAATGCAAAGGCTACGGAGTCCTTGATTGATGTATCATCTCCTACCAACATCATTCTTGATACAACATTCCCTCCTTTCAATTCTTACACTATATGTCGATTCTTACTTGAGACACCTAGTAGATTGGAGTGTGGCGTAGACTTCCACTAGCCTTGTTGAGGAAGCCGAAACAGTTGAGGACATGGAGGAGGGAGAGGAAAAATCGTTAGAAAGGGAGGAATTTTCAGAGGAAGATCCCTCTAAGGGGTCAACTTAGAGGAAGACTAAAGATGTACAACATGGGTTGATGTATAAGGTTTACCTCTACCTTCTCTAGCTAGGCTACATACTAATGAGTAGACTAGATATTTCTTTGTAAATGAGCATGTAAATCCACCTTTTGAAAAACTTATTCTTTTTACTAACCACGTTATGTATATCCTTATTCACTAGTACTCTTAGAATGATGAGTGATCTAATGATGGTTTGAAAATCCAGTTTTTTTTTTTATCATATTTGACTAATAATATGTAATCATTTGAAAATAGGTGATATTATTCTTGCATTTATGTATATTATAATTTATGCTCCGTAAATATGTACAAAGTTATTTTTTTAGTGTGTCATTTTTCATTGATGTGATAATTAAATAAGAAAACTTATTTTCTGCTAATTCACAAAAGAAATATAACATCTATTTATGAAAATTTTATTCTACCAATGATAGTCATTTTAATGAATAATTTGGTCAATTATAGTATTAAGGAAGGGCATCACAACGATGGTGATGGTGGTGGTGGTCATTCTCATGGTGGTGATGGTGTGGTAGAGTTACAATTGGAGTATGATGAGGAGAATGTAGGGAAGTTTCAAGGTCTTTAAATAAATACAATGATGGAGCTCACTAAAGAATAAGAAAAAGGGTTTTGGCCCTTATTGTATCCAACTATTATGAGATAAAGATAGATGTTGGTGGTTGGTGAAGTCTTGCATAAGACTAATTTATAAGAGCAAAAATTAAGACTTATGTTAGATTTTGCTCAAACAAAATTAAATGAAAAATTAATTTTGTCCTTCGTTTAAATAGAATTTCAATAGTGATTAGAAAACTACTTTTTGATACAATTGTAATGAAAAAGAATGAATTAGGAAATGAACCAAATTTACTAAAATAATAAGCATAGGTGGAGGGTAATATTTTTCATTATTTTGAAAAAAATGTAACAATTAAATCTTGAAAATAATAATATAAAAAACTAACAAAAATAAGAAATTTTGCAAATAACTAATTCAAAAAATATAGACAAATATTTTTTCAATAATATGAATAAATTATTGAAAGTTAGGCTACATTGTTTTTATGATATACAAGCATTTAAAATATATTATAGTTTATATTATTGAAACTTTTACTAACATGTACAACATTTTCACCTTAATATATATAGAGAGAAAAAAAGAAGAGAGATAGAAAAAGGAGGACAAGATCAAGTAATTCTAATCATAACTCTAAGAAAGTTAGTATTCATCAAATTTGTTTAAAAATAAGTAATGAAAAGATTGAAAAATCAATTCATTGAAAAGGTATTAAATGTCTAAGAATGAATATTTTTTAAATGGTTATTTAAACAATACTTAAATAATATTTTGATCCATATAAAATAAGAAAATTTTGATTTTAATCCTTTAAAAAAATTTATTTTTATTTTATTCTCTATTGTCAAATAACAATATTATATGATAACATAATAATGACATTGTCAATCTATTAATTTATCACAATATCGAATTTGACAATACAGTCATGAAATTTTTGTTGGTAATCTATGCTTTTAAATTCTTGTTTATTCAAAGCAATTGATGATGACAAATTAGTTTATAGGATTTAAAAATACAGTTTAATAAATAAATAAATATATATATATATATATATATATATATATATATATATATATATATATCTATCTTATTATATTATAGATTATTTGACAATTTAATAAACAACTAACAATATTATTATATTATTAATTAACATTGTTACTTGTCAAAAGAACTAAAATAAAAAATTTTGAAATTTTAAAACACTAAAACCAAAAAAAATAATTTTAAAAGACTAAAATAATGAATATCTTATTCTATAAAACCAGAGTATTATATAAACCTTCAAATAATTACTAAAGAATAATTTGGTACAAGCATAGAGATCATTCACTTCCATCCTAGGGAGGAGTGCTATAACTAGGAAAGATATAATATCTGAAAAATAGGAGACAACGATAATAACTAATGATCATCAATCATATATAAGGAACAAACAACCTCAAAAGAGATGGAACATTTCTCACCGGCCTTTGCGTCAAGAAAATAAGAGTATTCAACAACATTGTCACTTTTCAACGAGAAATTTTAAACAGGATCTCAACAGTAAAAGAGAGGATGCAAACAATGTAGGTTTCTTTGAGCATTGGTTGCGTCTTCGTTACAATCGATGGTTCTTCCTTGCCTATGCTATCTTCTGCATACAATCATATCGGCCATCTTTTCAAATTTGAAGTGACCTCTCATTCTAACCTAACTAGAAAGCTCACAAATCATGAGTCAGTTAACTGTAGTAATCTGTTTATCTTTTTTGGTATAAGATATTTCAACCTTAAGTCAACTACAAGACTCCGAGTCACTACATCTAAAATATTATATTGTTTGTTTTGATGTTAGTTTGAATGTCATTTATTTTCAAAAGATATCTAATTGAATTGAAAGAAGAAAGTATTTATATACTATCCTTATCCTCAATGTGAAACTATTTTAGTATCCCAAAACATAAGGTTTTTATTTTCAATTTTTTAATTCTCTATAAAGTGGGTTTTATCTTGTGACATTGTCAATTTGACTCGATAAAAAATACTAATTTCTATAACAAAGAATGGCAAGACAATACCATAATAACATCAAATAAGCTTAAAAAACAAATAAATAAAGATAACTTAAGTCACGTCTCCACAGATACATACGAGAAACCTCCGACAGCACCAGTTTTATGGCCTCAGCCTTTCAACAAAAATGCCATGACCCACAACTTATTTCCATGGCAAAATGCATTAAATTATACACAGCAACAGCCTGAATTTTCCTACATAATTCATATTATGTAAGAGGAAGCAAAGATGGCATGCCTTTCGGCATAAACCCTATGAAAACTAAATAAAAGAAGGTTTAGTTGCAAATTCTTATGGTGATTGAGATAAATGATGGCATGGTATACTTTCTTCAGCTTCAACTTTTTGTGAAAAATAAATGGGAAAAAAATAATTAATCAGGGGTAATAGCTTAAATCCCTATAAATTTGAGTGAAATGCTTATTGTAGACCCTTCTGCTGCTCAGAATGCATACCGGTAGATGGCATCTGCTACACCATCTTCATCATTGCTTAAACCAATTACGTTAGCCACGGCTTTGGTCTTCTCTGATCCATTACTAAGTGCAATGCCTAGAGAAGCCAGCTCAAGCATCTCCAAATCATTTTCCCCATCACCAATAGCCATTATCTGCGTTTAAGAAAATTACGGCAAATAAAAAGAAGGAAATCAATATATACACTAATAATTTGTATGATTGACACCTCAAATCATCAATCTACTTACTATAAGGATGTTTTGAACTCTCAACTAAATGGATGATTAATAAAATTCAAAAGGTATGTGCCATAGGATGCCAAATGAAATCACGAAATCATGAAATCTTTCATGAAAAACTTGGCTAGAATCTAACAGTTTACATTTAAACAATAAAATTAGATCAGAAAAAAATGTTATGTAATGTCATTCAACTGCTATATTATTTTAACTCATTATCCCCCCTTCCATATGAGTGAATAATGTTACAGTCAGTCTGGGAGAGAGAGACAATGTAATTAATGTCAGAAATGAACTGATATTTGTGATACCTCCTTAGCAGTAACCCCCAAATGATCTAGCAGCACTTTGACTCCATTCCCTTTTGACGTTCCCAAGGGTACAATTTCCAGCATGTCAGGAACAGCTTGAACAACAGTGGCCCGACCTTTTGTTGCCTCTGACCAGTATGGCCGCAATGTATTTGCCACCCTCTCAGCAGTGTCTAAGAAAATCATTTTCTGTAAATCAAATGTAAGCGTCAGCAATGTCCAATATCTACATGTGAAACATGAAATACAAGCAGCAGCAGCAACAACAACCAGGCCATTTCTTACTACATGGTCTTGGCTACAAGGATCAAATGATATTCTATTGTAAATCTTGTCTACAGACAAACTATTGATCTCTAAGTCCTTAACGATTTTGCCTACACTTTTCCTAGCTCCCTACACCTCTAGTGATTGGACTATCCTACACTTGATCTTCTCTCCTTCCTTATCAAGACTTCAGCAAGTTTTCTCCACACTTGCCCAAACCACCCAAGGCAAGTTTCTGCCATCTATTCTACCATAAGAGCTACCCCAACTTTTTTTTCTAATGCGTTCATTCTTTATCCTACTTTGTCTAGTATGTCTACTCATCCAATGTAACATTCTTTTTATAAAATTTATTTGTCTCTTTTTATAAGACTCTTTCCAATTTGTCTTTTGCATTGATTATTCTTTGACCAAAATACTCTTAATTACTTTAAAATAAATGCTATAAATTAATGAAATAAATTCATTCTCTCTCTTATGAAGATTGGAGAAGATGACTAGCACTCGTTAATTAATTAGGTAGAAAGTAATTAAGTAAAAAGAATGAAATGATGAGTCTCAATAATTTTAAGAATAATTTTGAAAAAATAATACAAATGGTTAACAAATTTAATGCTTTTAACTAAATTAACCAACTTTCTTAAAGGGTGTGAATTAATTAAAAGAGTCTTATAAGGATGGAATATACTGTTGGCTTTTAAATGACCAACATTACTCAGTTCCAAACATCACAGTTGTACATAAAGAAAAATTTCCACTACTGCAGTAGTGCAGTTAAGAACCTAACTAAATTTATCATTTGCTTAGCTGTCATGTTTTGCTAAAGTTTTAATTGTCAAGAAATCATAATAATAGATTTAGTTAAGCTCAAAAGCAGTTCCATTAGAGGACAGGGTGCAGAAACACAAACTTATGCAATATTTACTTGATACAATAAAACTACATGGTACCTTCTAAGGAAAAAAAAAATATATACTTCTATGGTTAAATGTCAAACTACAAATTATAAGCTATTCTTCCTTTGCTGGCATGGAAGACCCTTAGTGTGCAGTGAATAGCTGCCTATAATGAATTGTTAAGAATGCTATCATTCAGCATCCATGCATACAGTAATCAGAAGCCGAATCTAGAGAGCAAGGATTTGTCCTAGTGAATACCTGTACGTCAGCAGAAGCCAATAGATGTTCAACAGAAGGCATGACCTCGGCCTGTAAAGTATTTCTGGGTAAGACACAAAATAAATGGCTAAGTAGAATGCAAGGAAGCATACGGAATTCCAAAAATGAGGTACCTTTGGTTCATGGTATATTGTATGCAGTGAATCAACAAGTGGATCATGAAATAATGTTAAGCAGCGCCCTTCACAAAATGCAATAAGTGGAACCTTACTCTCCAAAGAGTAAAGACATGCCTGCATGTTAAGGAAACACCATTCTTTCTATCATACAAAGACAAGAAGAATGAAAGTCCTGAATAATTTAATCAGATATTTAGATTTGAAGTTGGAATCATCAATTCTTTTGTTATGTAGAAAACTGGCATAAGAAAGTAATTCCACAGATTCCTGAAAGTGAGCTGGATCAAAAATGTTTTCTTTTTCTCATCTGAGTTAAAAGAAAAGAACAATGAAAAATTTATAGTGGGAGAAACTTAAGCAGGTCAATGAGAGTTACACAAGCATCAAATGTTACCTCTCTACAGACATTTGGATCTAAGTTGCTTCTAAATATTTCCTGACCTTGTCTACCATAAACAAGCAATCCCTGGAATGTAGTATGGAATATAAGACACAGGAAAATAAAAGCAACTTAAAACATAGAAACTATGAAAGAAGAAAAGTTATATACAAAATTAAAGTCAGACACTTCCTGGTGTTGGTTATTCAATTAAATAATACAATGCTAAATTCATCAAGTTATTGTTTGTATCTATTTAGGCCACGTAGCTTTTGAATTTCTATTGTGCTTTAAATTGCACTGGTGAGTGGTGATATAATTTTGGTAAACAAAACTTGAGCTTCCATCAAAGAAGCAGTATATTGCTCAGCAGGAACAACACCTTTAGAGTTAAATATCCATGCCATGGATCAAACTGCCAAAAACCCATAAATATATTTTACTCCTTACTCTGGTTATTCTGATGACCACCATGCTCTAATTTAAGAGTTATCATTGTTATGTTTTGCCCTTCCAAATATCCTTTCCTTGCAATTGAAAGGAAGTTGGCCTCATTCAGTGTATCTGGAATGTTAAAAAAAAAAACATATACGATTTGGTTTATAACTCAAATCTTTCGTTTAGAATATTAACAAGCAGGAAATTACTTGATTTTACAAATTTCATGCATTTCAACGGTTTAGTTTTAGAAATCTTGCAAAATATGGTGAGATTGGTTACAGTTAAATTTGATTTTAAATACATAGATTAATGTCTTCAAAAAAGCACTCAACAAAAATAGAACAGATTATATTTGTAACAAGGTTGGTATGATTAACATTTAAGCTATGACTTGAGGAAGTGTTAGAGAATAGTTATGTATATAGATGCTTATTAGACTTTCATATTATTGAGCTGGGTCTATGTTTTTTGTACTGATTTTTCTGTATAAATATGATGGGCATAGGGAGACAAACAACATTGAGTTAGCCATTCCTATTTGAAGTATTCTCTTGATTTTCTCCAACAATTCCAAATCAAATTGAATGAATTTAATTCACATCAAATCAAATAATTACAATTTTTAATGATTCCAAACACAATCCTTAAGCATCCTGTGTAAAGTAACTGAAGAAGCTAAGTAATTTTCCTTTATAGGAAAATATAAGCTTATAGATGGGACAATTAGAAGGATAGAGAAGACCAGAGTCTTAGTATATATTTAAATATTGAAGTAAAGTTCTCTTTGTAAGATGGTCTGAACTAATGTTCTAGTACATATGTATAATACAGAAAGACAGAGCTCATATAGGTCGATTAAAAGAACAAAACCAGAGTCCTAGTATGTATTTTTCATATAAGTTGGTTCGAAGAGAATGAAGTATGGAATGTTAATCTAGGCAGGTGGAAGAATATATTAATAAATAGCACATATAAAAAAATTCATAGTAAAAGGCTACATTTGCTGTTATCTATTATTCATTCTAAGAAATCTCCATGATATTATCCTCTAAGGTCATCATTGTCATCAAATATCCATTTAGTGATTAATTTGGCTTTGGCAACTTTAGCATCTATTTGGTTTAAGGAAATATTTTCTGTTTTTATTAATAATTACAAAAATGCTACTTTGTTTTCCCAATGCATCTCTGTTTTAAAATAATTGTACAGTAATGATAAACTGAACAAATATTTGAATATAGAAAACAAAGTGAAAACAATGTAGCAATTTTTGTAATTATTAGTGAAAACAAAAAGCATTTACTTAAACAGACTGTTATTATTTCTGAAATCTATTGTTGGGCTATTTTAATGACATTTAGGTAGCAAACTATTTATAATAAATTTTGACACAGAATATTGAATAGCTGTTACGTGTATGCAAAATTGTTGTATGCAAACATATGTATGAATATGTAAGAGAGGGGACTAAAATACTAAATAATGCTTTCAGATATAAGGACAGCCTTGCTAAATCAGATTCAAGAAGCATCATGAACATTAAAAGGGTACAGATAAATTACCTGTAAGAAAACCCCAGGAGAAAATTCTGAAACAATGCCATCTTTTCCAGCTAAATCTACCATTTTAAAAATGTCTATCACAGCTGGACGAGCCTATTTCCCAAATTTCAAAACTAATGATCAGAATATATTTTCAACCATACAAGTGTCTATGTTTATATAGAATAAATATTCTATACTAACATGATACCCTGACAAATCATGGATATATTAATCTTACTTTTCCAGTAGCTATCACAATTTTCAGACCCCTTGATGACGCCTCTCTCAAAGCAGAGACAGTTGCAGAAGAAATTTGACTTTTGCTGTTCAGCAATGTTCCTTTGTATAATACAGGAGTCTATTAAAATCCAGACAAAAAATGAAGGAATATATCTGAAGAGTATGTTTCACTGCAATCTTACCATCCATATCACAGAAGATATAGCTGAACTTTGGTTTGTAAAATCTAAGACTGCCTTCTTTCTTCCTGTCTTTTGACAATTCATCTATAAGATTATTTCTCCATATACATTTTACACAAATGATAGTTACTTGAATAAGAGGGAAACATATAAAACCAATAAATTACGCATGAGGATTGCTGAGGCATGCTAGTAAAAAATACAATTACCATCTGAACTGACTTGGTGAAAATTTGAATTTAAATTTGTTTCAGCATCACATGCACTCTTTATTAACCCTTTTCCTTTCCAATCAAGACTCTTTAAAAGGATTTCCTCCTCTCTTTCCATTTCTACTTCAGCCTCTTCACTTATTTCATGATCAAATCCCAAAAGATGTAACAAGCCATGAACCTGAAAAAAGATGAAGTATTTGATATTCTCAAGTTAATCTTTCAGTTCACCAAACTTAGTATTAGAAGATAGAATCCCAATATGTTCATTGTATTATCTTTTTGAATTACACACCCACACTGAGAAGTAAATGAAACTCCAGCTCATTTTCCACTTATGCTGGCAGCAGAAGACAGCTGCCATAATCTAACACAATAAAGTTCAGTAGCAGACAGAAAAATAGTCAGAATATCATGAAACCAACCATGAGGATTCGGATCTCATCAAGAAGAGTGTGCCCTCTTTCCTCTGCTTGTCTTGCTGCTGTCTCAACAGAAATTACAATATCACCCAACATAAGCTGTAAACAATGGAATCCATCACACAGTTAGCATCCCAACACACAAGATCTAAATTTTATTTATAGTCTACAACACCCTGCACAACTTATAACATGCTAGACAACGCAATTCTTACAATAGGAATCTTGAGCTCAGGTATATGTTGTGACATTGAGAGAACATCAGTGGCGTGATCTTCATTTCTCCATTCCTTATTAAGTTTTTGTATAAACTCATCATTACAAAGAAGCACCGATAACTCAACACTATCAAACCCACCAACATCACTTATAGCAGTGTCTCGTGTTTTATACCCCGAACCCTTCAAACCATCAAACGCCAGTTTCATAGCCATTGGAACATTTAATCGAAGCAACTCCGCAATGCTCTGTACCCAGTAAAAACCAAGAGACCATAAAGAAAGAATAATGCAGAATTCCAATACAAATATTGCTTTTTCACATAAAAAATCTCATAAAAAAACAATTCTAGAAGATACATTTGGAAGAGTTTATATGGAGTTTATTTGAACTTATCATATAAGTACTTAAGCAAGTGTTTTGTCAAGCTGTCTAATAATCTTCTAAGAGCATCTCTAACAATGTACTTAAAGTGAAGGTTCTTAACCAACTTTTAATGGGTCCTACCATGCTGTATCAAATTTAAGAACTTTAACAACTTTTTACTCCAATAATGCAATCACCTAAGAACATAAAATGGGTCCCATTCCCACACATTATCTCACAAATTTTTTTAACCATATGAACCGGTTTATGTAAGAACTGGTTGCTTATGGTTGGAAGTCATGTCAACCTCCTCCAATGCTGATCCTGGGTAAAAACCCATTCTTAAACATAAGAACCTCTTGATGCATGTTTGAATTTTGATTGAGAGAGCTCAAACCTACTTTTATTTCCAAAGCAACAATTTCTCCTTCTTCATTTGTTTATTGGAATTCAGAAAAGTACATTAGAATTTACAAAAGTACTTTTCCAACTTTTAAACTTGAGAAAATCACAAGGGTATGTTTGGATATCCAACGAGACTTTATAAGTAAAATCAGTTTGGCATCCTGTTTGGTTACTCCCCCCTTATAAAAAATGTATGGTTGAAAGTAAAATTTTCCTGAAAACTCAGTTTTAGAGAAGCAAGGCTGAGATACTTTTGCACACTTATGTTTGCAAACTTTAATCCAAACTTGCACTCATTGGAGATGCTCTAACAAACTATAAGCTTAAACATGATCACCTCTGATTGAATAAGCACCTAATTAAGTCCAGAACTCAAGCAATTTCACAACATTTCAATTAGTAAAGTAATCAAGTAATTCATGTACGCTACTATATTTCAACCTTGATATTAGTTATCCTTATTAACTCATTCTCTCTAAACAGAAGCCTAAAAGCTGAAAACCACACAGCACCTCCAAGTTTCCAATTCAGAGAAGTAAAAACAAAACAAAAATCAGAAACCATAAAATTTCGGTCTTGAGTACCAAAATTTCGGGATCGTCAGGCAAATCTTCTTCGATGCAAATATCGACGCAGAGCTGCAACTCCTTCTCTTTGCTCTTGGCCGCTCTTCTCCTCGCCTTCCTATACTCCCTCTGACCGGCGCGGACTGGCGCCACCAGCCACGTCGGTTCATCGCTGCGGCGGCGCACGAGGGCGTGAAATGTGCGGCTGAAGAGCGAGGATTTGGAGGGCAGATAGACGCGGCGAGAGGTGGCTATGTCGGGTGGAGGGTGGAAATGAGGGAGCTGGATGACGCACGTGACGGCACGTGCCATGGCGTGGAGAGGAGGAGGGTGGCGGACGAGGTGGGAGAAACGGGGAAGCATGTAGGAACGGAGTTCCCACCAAATGGTTGCTTGGAATATGCTTTGGCTTTGAGGCTTCGATTGAGGTAGCGCGACAGCGGCCTTAGGGAGGCAAAGACACGAGTGTGTAAGTGCGTTTTGGGCCTTTAGTTGGTGTTAAAATTTAAACGCTAAAAATCTAAAGCTTCAAAATTGGTTAAAAATACTTAGGAATTGTTAGTACGAAGTATTTAATAGTTATTAAATAATTTTTTTGTGATTAAAATTGATCAGAAATTGTTATACTAAAAATATATAAATATATAAATTTTCTATCAATTACTTTATTGTTATCTTGTTATACTTTTAATTTGATTTATGGGAACATGATGCGAAAAATAAAGATTTTTTCAACAAAATTTAAAATAAAGCTATTTTGTACAATGTTAGGTATAAGGATTCTATTTTTAAGATTCATTATTTTGTATTGTTTTATCTATGAAAAAGAATTCTCTTCAACCTTCTCCACATTATTTATATGAACATAGAGAAAGAACATGAAAGGTGAAGAAAAAACAAGGAAAACATATCATATGTTGTTCTAGTGATCAAACTTTTTTGGGATTAGGGATTTTATAATGTGTTTTATTAGTTATCGAATGATGAGAGGAATGTCATCATTCTCAAAGGTGATTCCAAGGTGAAACAACTTTACTTTAGGGTTAACAATGTTAAGAAGATGTAGTTGGCATGTGACTTAAAAGAAGAACTTGAAGAAAAGATTTCTACTTCTCATGAATAAAGAAAGAAACAAGAGGAAGCAAACAAGCTCAAGCCTATACTAATCAAAGAATAATCATTTGACTTATTTTATTTGAACAAGAAGGTTAAAAAGCTTGAGGTAGAGTAAAGGAGAAATAAGACAAAAACTCATGCATCCAATAAGAAAAATAATTTGTAGCATTCAAGAGTGAGATTGTTAAGGCTGAGAAGTCTTCACCAACCAAGAAATAGAAGAAAAAAGTAAAGTCTTTACAACCAAAACCAAGGAGAACCTTAATACTTCAATCTAATTCAAAAAAGTGAAGAAACTCAAGTTGAGCCTCTAAAAAGAAAGAGAATGGATGAAGTGAAAGCTATTGTTAAGTCCAATAAAGTCCCCTTGGCTTAATCCTTTTAGCATCCAAAGACAATAAAGTATATAGGTCACAAAGAAAAACATCAAGTAAAGCCTTGCCACAAAAGGTAACTCTTAATACCTTTGTATAACCCCTAGCCATTCCCCCTTCTAAACCCCTGTCTAACCTTTACCCTTAGTCCAATCTCAATCATTTGTCCAACCTTCACCACCTAACCAATCTAAACCTTCTATCCAAATGCAAGCCTTTATCCAAACCTCAAACACTAACCTACCAAAACATTCACCCATTATACCTAAAACACAAGCCACCATAAAAAGACCAACTACAACATTTAGCCAAAAGTATTCACCAAAAGAGTTGATTCAAACCTCACTTCACCTTTATTCTAAAAGGAATAGTTGTTCTTGATGAATAATTAAATCTCATCCTTGATTCTTAAGGTAATCCTATCCCCCCAAGTACATATTTTGAAGGCTCGCCTAATAAAAATCCAACCTTCATAAGCACCATGTTATCTAATCTTAAATTTATTACAAAAGAAGAATTTGAGTCAATAACTCAATCAAGATTGTTTTCACCCATTTCTCTTTCTATCAAACCTCAACCAGTCAAGGAGATTAGTTTTTGGAATACTCTTAACACAATTTTTGTCACCACTTCTACAAAAAGGTCAAAGATACATTTTGATGAAGATTCTACATATGAAGGCATCAAAAAATCATGAAGAAGTAAAAAAGCAATGGCTACTTCTCTTTATAAAAGAGAATTCTAAATATGTTGTGAATCAAGAAGACCAAATTGTTCATCCATTCTTAAAGTCACCAACTTATAGGATTGATTATTCTTTTACTCCCATCTATACCAGAAATCCTAATTTCGTTTTTCAACCATCAAAAGAATTTGTAGCTTTCCCTAAAGATACATTTATTGATGATGATTGGAAAAAACGCTTTGAGAGGAAGTTTTACTCAAATGTAGTGAAAACACTTGTGAAATAGAAAGCTCATCTTAGTGTTATTCAACATTTAATTCCTTTAAGGCTAGAAGAAAAACGAAAATAAAAAAAGTTGAGTAAAAAAAAGTTTATTATATTTGCTCAAAAAGGAGTTCATAAGAGAGAAAAAAGTGCTAGAGAAAAAGGAAAGAAGAAGATAGTAAATGAAGAAGTGTTAGAAGTTGTTGTTGCTATTGGCTCATATCAAACTTAACCTAAAAATAACTTATTAAATGTCTTACTTAATTGAAGTTTAAACCTTTTCACCCAAAGAATGAAGGTTTATACCTTATAGAGAAAGATTTGTTGATGCCTAAGCATGTCAAAGCCCAAATTTGGCTGAAATAACAAGCAAGAACCTACCTCCAAGTTCACAAATTAAAGAGTCAATAAAGTTCAAAATTTATCCTTATATAGTTTGTCTTTGATTTCCCATTATTGACTTGAATAGAAATAAAGCAAAAGAGCCAAGTGAAATTGAAATGTGAGCAAAATCAATTATGAAGTTTTAGAGATTTCTTAAGATGTCCTTTGATGTATGGAGGAAGACTAGGCTAACAAAGGTATACTATAAAGATGATGCCAAAAATTATTGGCAACAATATTTATGGGATATGAGGAAGGAAACATCTTCATCTAAGTTTTCTAAAGAAGAAAAGGAAAAGGTTGAGTTGTGTCCAATTTTGTATGTTTTTTGTGTCCAATTAGGTTATACAACTTTGATGATACCACAACATGTTTATTGAACAATGGCGACAATCCATTCCTTGGACTTAAAACTACCATTGCATACATCCTAGTTGAAACAAAATCACATCCACAATTTAATGAAGCTTAAGCTAAAGCTAAGGAATATTTGTAGAAATGGTTATAAAAGTGGTAAACTTTAATCTTACTAATGTAGCTATGAAAGATATTATGTTCCTAAACCTCAAAATACACCACTAGTTTCTCCTCCTTTGCCTTTTGATGATAAGTTGGATGATACACGGGTGATACATGTTTTAAAAGAAGCTTCTACTAGGATTTCAATTTCTACACCATTACTTATAACTTTTTTGGTAGTAACTTCTACACAAACCTCAACTCTACTACATTTACACCTGCTACTAAAGTGGTCACCTTATAGATAATCTTATGATGTAAGATTATATAATCCTTACACAAGTTAGCAATTAACTTCAAGCCTTAGATTCTAGGTTTGACCATAAGATCAATGTTGGTTTTGCATTATGACCCTTCTTGAATCTCTAGCTCCACTTAAACCAACACAAGAACAACATACCTTACCTTTTGCTAATAACATAGATGAAACACACAAAAATTTACCAACCTAGTGACTATGGCAGTGTTACTCTTTACCTTTTTGCTTGATGCCCAAAGAAAGAGTATTTGGGAAATTTTTGATGTTTTATTACTCAAATGGTTAAACATTCATCTTGTTTTCTTATGCTTTCTCTAATCATATAAGTTTTCTTTGTTTATACGAACTCATTTTGATCATATATTGTAATGCCCTTTTTATTCTTTTAATTTTTAAGGAATTATATCCAAGTAATTTTTATCACAAGTAAACTTTAAATCTAAATTTGTGTAGGGGTTACAATTTGGAAGAAACATAGCACTTCATACATATCCATTTAACTATAATTTGTCTAAAACATGCTTACTTAAATATATGATTAAGTCTAAGTATAACTATTACATTCCCAAAATATCTCAACAGATAAAACAAAGATAAAATCTAAGATAGTCTTCCATATTCAATACATCTAATCAGATCCTATGGAATATCTTCTTCCTTAGGGGATTCTTCTCTTCTGTCTTGCTTACTTGCTCGGACTAAACCTACGAAAGATTGTGGGTGGGAAGGAGTCTAATCATGTTGACAGTTTGTAGGAACAGCTGTGACTCTAGGTGGTGGGGTCTGAGATAGTATTATTGGTATATCTATATGGTGGAACTACCATGGGACTATGATGTTGGTAGGCTTAAAGGCGAACTTGACATAGCCCATAAATGTATCATCTCCCTAAATCCTATAATGTGTCCATCTTTCTCTCAAAGGTGTTATTGACAGATGAACTAGGGGTTGGAATTCTTCTGCCATCTGTATCTAAAATATAGGGAGTTGTAGGAGTGAGCTATCTATTCTTAAGCAAACATATACATATACAACACATTGTTATCTATCATGGACTCTCATCTCACCGTAATGTGTCTACTTAGGAATTCTATTCGATTTAGGGCCCTTCGTAGCCTCTAATACTACTAACTCTGAGAAGACTTACACGAGCGTGTTAATAATAATCCAAGTTTGCAATTTGGGTTGATGATCGGGAGTACATATCTTGCCTGATACTGGTCTAGGATACTCTCAATCGAATCTTGGTAATGCTTCATTTTGTCGAGGATGCCAAGTCGGTTCTGTGACACCCTCTTTCACTCTAAGCAGTTCACAACTTGGCACCTTATCTACCTTCAAGGTCTCACTAAAACCTGCATACATTTCTTAGGTACCTTTTGTGGTCAACGCTTGCAATCTCCATTCTTATTTCTCACTTGTTAGGGTTCTCAACCCAATCTCCTTCCTCATTTCATCTGTCAACACTTCCTTGGTATTGAGGATATGTTTCAAGATATCTTTGGATAGCATCCATATTCCATTCTTACTTTGCAATTGTTCTATAAATATCAATGTTTGAGAATTTCTCAGTCCATCTTCTACCGCAAGGTTATTTTTGTAATTTACTATCTCATAGAGACAGTTATCATGACTATGTATCCTTCTATTAGCAATAGAGGGAGTAGATATCACTTATACTTTTAATTCAATATAGGAAATCAAAACCACATTCAAAGATCATAACAAACAAATTAGAAAGACAAGATAGGGATAAAATGGTCATTTTTTTTAAATTCCCTTTTACGTATACATACCTACATTAAAGATGTATATCCAAGATGATATTGACTTACAGTTTGAATCTATTTGGATAATTTATCTATAAAGGGGTATTTTAGTAATTTTCTCTTAAGAAGGATATTTTAGTCATTTCAAAAAAAAATTATTTTTAAGGATTCTCTACCACCTTTTGACTTTGTAAATGTCACAAAAATATTTAATATTGTTAGGGAATACTTCGGCTGAATTTAGAATTACCAAAATAGTAAAAAGTTTTAATTTATTAATGTAAGGGTATTTTGGTCATTTTGAATAAAAATTTTATTTTCTAAGGATTTTCACTACATTTCTAATACTATGAGTGATATAATTATTTTAGGTTCAAATATAGAATGTTCTAACTATATTTCCCTCAATTTATGATAATAAAATAGTTAAAATTTTAAATTTTCAAATTAGGGGTATATTTGGTAATTTTATAAAAATTAAGGTTAATATTACTTAAATTTTGGAAATTTGTTGTAGTGCTTTAATATTGGAGTAGAGATACCTTTTGTATTCATTTCCAAAATTAAATAGTGAAAATAGAAAAGATTTTCAAAATTTCTGGCCTAGGGGTATCTTGGTAATTTTCATCCTAGGGGCAAAATGGTCATTTTGACCTTTGTTCATCTTCTTCCTCACCCAGATTCTGGTTTTAGGCACGAAACCATTTTTAAATTTCATCATTCTTCTCCATTTTTCTTTCTTAGTGTTTTGCTACCTAAGTTTAACTAATTTTCATAGAGATTGAATGAATTTGAAGGTTTTCTTGGAAAATTCCAATTTGTTCTTCATCAAGGAAAGCGCAGAAATCGAATCTCGCCACTCACTTTAATTCGTACCTCTCCTTATTAATTTTGATAAATTTCCTACTCAAAATGATTCAATCATCCTTTCTAACAATTAATTCTTCCTAAAACCCAACTAAATGAAAGGAATAAGAGAGGTTTGAGTTCTCAAAACTCAGTTTTTTGAGAATTCCAATTTCAATTCGTTTTTGAGAAATTTGTTGATCTTAGAGCGTCAATTTCTCAACAAAAAAAAAAACCAAATTCATGCATCATACAATGTTTTTAACAATCAAATTTAAAGGAAAATAAATCTTCCTAACTTAATTTAAAATTCTCTATGAGAGAATTTGCAGTCTTCGGTGAGTCTTCGACAAGCCTCCAATCTTGTGATTCCTTTGATGCTTCTTCAAATTTCTTCAACAGAATCATTGTATGAATGATTTCAAAACTTGGTAAACTAAAATGAAGAAAAGAAAGTAAGGATTCGAGGAGAATTTTGAAGAAGAAGTTCACTATGATGGGTGCTCTGAAACCCGATTTGAAACCCACTTATATAGCGTCTCTGCCGCCCATTTCTTGTTTATCTTATTCGTAGGATATGGATGAAAGCGGCAGTGTGTAGGGGTAGGGTGTAAAGTGGTTGAGAAACAAAGATGGCAGAGGCGTTGGTGACGTCTCGAGGAAGAGGGAGGTGACGAAGTTTCTTTCATGACAGTTTATATTTTGAAGTTAGCTTAAGTATCTTTATTTTGTAAAAATAAACAACGATGGGCCTAGCATCAAATGGAAACCCCTTCATCCTAACTTCCTCTTCAACGTCATCGTGCCTTCCTTCGAATCTGTCCCACGCTCGTTTTACACTTCGCGTTTTATTTTCCTTATTTATTCCTAAACTTAAGCCTTTTATTTTAAACGATTCATTTTTATGCTACTCATAGTGGGTAGCTCAGCTAGTCAAATGCGCCTCTCCTTCTCTCGCTCCTGTAGGGCATGCATTCAAACCCAACCTTGCCCCCTTTTCTTTTTCTTAATTTCTTTTTCTTTTAATTTGTTTTATATTTTAAAATTATATTTTTGATTTCTAATTTTTTTCTAAAAATCCTACAAATTAGTAGATATTTTTCTACTTCTATTCCTATACTTTCTTCTACTAAATATCTATTTTATTTTATTTACTTCATTTATATATACTTATTTATATTTAATTAATATTTTTTTATTTCTAAAAATTCAGATCCGAACTTTCTAATTTTCATTCTTTCCTTCTTTTATTTTTATTTTATCTAATATATAAAATTTATTTTCTATTTAAATTCAAATTATTTCTTATTTATTTTAAATTATTGTTTTAAACTTTAATTCTTTATTAGACTAATTAAAATGTCTCTCTTTTTCTTTCCA